>JAJJID010000453.1:0-31804 GCA_022204955.1 Macrophomina pseudophaseolina | reverse complement strand
AGCGCATCCTCCCCGGACAACTGCTCTGCAGCATCGGCGCTGCCAGCCGTCGGGATAAATAAAGAGAAGCATGGCGTTGGTTGTGATGGCGTGAACGACCTTGACCCCGTCGTGCGTGTAGAGGACGCAGACGTTGTCGCAGCTCTCCGCGCCGCGGTCGTGGATATCGCGGTTAAGCACTTTGTGGAGCTGGCCCGGAACGCGGCGTGGCGGGATGTAATGGATGGCGTTGGGGTGTTTGGCAGAGAGGTCTGTGAGGCGTTGGTCGTGGCTGGGCGGCGGAGGAGGGTGGCGGGTGGGTACAGGTGTGGGACGTGCGGGGAGATGGTGTGGATGTGCTTGCCGGAGAGGGAGGTAGATGGGTATGTGCATTGTATTCTGTGCGGACATACGTGGTTGAGCAGCGCATGGATGGCGAGGAGGGTGGAGGAGTAGAGGGTAGTAGATTATGTGGGTTTGGAGGCCGGGTGGGGTGGGGATACGTGCCTTGTGTGTTTTGGCTCCTGTAAGTGAGGCGCAGTCTAGGGTAGTAGGAATCACTCAAGCTCACATAGAATTTAAGTCATTTGCATGTAGACATTTTTCAATTGAGGGACGTTTACAGCCGGACAGCTGCTTCGGTTGCCCGCAGGTTGTTGAGAACACTGAACCTGTTAGTGTGGTATCCCATAAGTTACCCATATAGCTCGCAGACCTGAGAAGGCAATTCTTCGTCGCTCTCAGTATAATAGATAAGGCGATTGATCGGAGTTGCGGTGGGTCACTCTGTCACCTCGTCGACCAATCATCTTTAACCCCGCTTTATTAATGCGTGTTTACTTTCGGTACGACAATTTACTTTCTCTCTTCACCTCTTTGAAACTACCCTTCCACCATCTTTGTCCATAAAAATCTCCTGCGCCAACATGAACATGCTCCATCCCATCTTCTTCGCGACGCCTGTCCACTTCAATGCCGACATGCTCTCTAGCTTCATAACCTCTTCGTCTTTTGCAACAGCTGCCGCAAACTCGGCAATGTCCACGTTGAAGCGACTACCATGGCTCAACAAATGAACGCCGGAACTCCTATCAAATAACCCTTCGCCCAACTCGTCCACGATTTGTGACAGAGGAACAACACCCAACGTGCCGCTCAGTCCATCAAGCGCTGGCCGCTTGCCCATCTGCCGCGCCAGCGCCATGAGCTCCTCCAAGGCATGCGCCGGCGCCGCTTCAGCTTGATCTGACTTGATCGGTCGGTGCACAACCACCTCGATGCCTGCCTGCGCTGCCGCCTTCTGAAGCACCTTCTCCGCCGCCCATTTGGAACTGACGTAGCCATCCGAGCCGTCTACCGGCGCAGTTCCAGAACCGAACACCACTACCTCGCCAGACGACATGAAATGGATCGGAACCCTGCGCGGTGCCGCTATCTTGACCATTTCCTTGACTGAGTGCACGTTTGTCGCGCGCAGCTCGTAGTAAGAGTCCCAGAAAGAGCGGTTGGCGCCAGCGTGGAAAATGACGTCCACCTCCTCACTCAACGTCTTGAAGCTCGCTTCGTCAAGTCCCAGACGCGGCTGCGCTAGATCTCCTGTGAGGATGGTGACTTTGTCGGATTGAGTCGTCACACGGCCTTCGACTGGTGCGCGCACGGCGACGGCGTAAATTTTGGCGATGCGGTCATCCGCCGCCAGCTTGGCCAACATGTTTCGACCCAGGACGCCAGTCACGCCCGTGAGCATGACAGTGAGATCCTTGTGCTTGAAAACCACAGAACCAGTGCTCGGCGGCAGCTCTGGCAAGGCTGTCTCACTCTCCCAGTCGATGGCGCCAGCACCTGCGGCCTCCTCTACTACCCGCGCCATCTTGCCCAAAGTGTCGTTTTCCATGAGATCGATCAGCCGAAGACTGGCGCTGAGGTTCTTGCGGATCATGGCCTGAAGCTTGACGAGCATGAGTGAGTTGCCGCCGGAGAGGAAGAACGGCGAGCCGGCGTCGATGCTCTGCAGGCCAGGTATCAGCTCGCCCCATAAGCCTGCCAGCCGTGCTTCAGTGGGGGTGAGTGCACCCGTGTCGACTGTGACCTTCTTGATGTCCGGAACAGGTAGGGCCATCGCCTCCTTGCGATTGATCTTGAAATGTGCCGTCATAGGTAAGTCCTTCACTGGCACCATCACCGCTGGGATCATGTACTGAGGTAGTGGCAACGTCGTGCGCAGGCGGTCCAGGATATGCTTGTCTGTGCCAGGAGCGAGAACGACATGCGCTGCGAGGAATTCCGAGTCCTGCTCCGAATCGCCCCGCTTGGAGACAACCACGCTGGTAACTGCTCCAGCTGCCGTCTGAGCAATGCAGCTCTCGATATCCTCCAGTTCCATGCGTACACCGCGGAGCTTGATCTGGGAGTCACCCTCTAGTCTGCCGTCACAGTATAAGACTCCGTCTCCTCCCAACCTACCCCTATCGCCGGTCCTGTACATAGTTCCAGGCTGCCAAGGGCATGGAAGATACTTCTGGCCCGTCAACTCCTCATTATTCAAGTAGCCCATCGAGACGCCAACGCCGCTGATGACTATCTCTCCCGGGCAATTCACTGGCACAGGCTTCAGCTCTTCATCCACGACATACGCCGTGTAGCCCGGCAACACTGTTCCTGCCATAATAGGCTCACCCGGCCGCATTTCCTCGTACGGCAAGTCGCCTTTCGCGCAGGCCATAGTGATCTCCGCCGGACCGTAGCTGTTTGTCAGGCGCACCGGCAGACCAAGCTCCTGGAACCCCTTGATCAGACTGCCCGGCACGACCTCTCCGCCCAACACGGCGCGGCGCCAGCGCACGCAGCGGCGCAGGTTCTCGCGCGCGTACCGCAGCCACATAAGGTACTCGCTGGGCGTGGTGGCGGTGAAGCTGATGCCCTCGTCGGCCATGATGCGCGTAATGGACAGCGGGTCGCCGCGCTGGTGGGCGGGCACGACGTAGAGCGCGCCGCCGTGCGCCAGCGCCACGAAGATTTGTTCGAGCGACTTGTCGAACGAGTACGCGCTCTGCTGCAGCACGTAGGCCGCGTCACCCCCGTCCAACCCGCTGTGCGCGGAGTAGCCCTCCAGCTGCCGGATGATGTTGGCGTGCGCGTTCTGGATGCCCTTGGGCGTGCCTGTCGAGCCGCTTGTGAAGAGCAGTGCGGCGGGACTGTCGGCCGTGGCGAGGTTGGGCATGGGCGCGTGGGTGTCACTGATGCGCGAGATGTTAATGTGCGCGCAGCTGGTGCCCACGGCGGCGACGTCGGCCCAAGTCTCGTCGTGGGCGAGGAGGGCTTTGGGCTGCGCGTCGGCCACGATGGCTGCTAGCCGCTGGACTGGCGTGCGCGTGTCGAGCGGCATATACACGGCGCCGGCGCGAAAGATGGCCAGCAGCGAGCAGATCCAGTCTGTGGTTGGCTTTTGGAATACGCCGATGCGGTCGCCCTTGACCACGCCAGCGTCGACGAGGGATGCGCAGATGGCGTTGATGCGGTCGTCCATTTGAGCGTATGTGAGGACTCTCATGCCATCTTTGAGGGCCGGTGCTGATGGCTGCTTGGCGATTATCTCGTCGACGCGGTGGGCGATGGTGGGTGCCCACTTGTAGTCGATCGTTTTACCTTCTAACGTGAGCGTCTTGTGCTAGTTTCGTGGATATTGACTTACCTCTTCCTTCAGACAAAGATCGTTCGATCACTCCTCTCGGCCAGATTTCTGGCGCAGCCCAGTCGACTTCCGGGTCCTCTGCCAGCTGTGCTATCAGATGAACGTAGGTCTGGAGCAGCAGGCGCGCACTCGACTCGGAGTACAATGCTTCCTGAAGTCTGATCTCCAACCTAGCATCGCCCGCAGCGTTTTCGATGATATCCAAAGACGCGTCATAACCTGTTTTGGCCAAGTGCCAGTCTTCGCCGGCGGCCTTTAAGCCCATGTACCTCTGGCGCTCTTGCACGCCTTGGCGGTAGTCGACGAAGACTTGGAAGAGCGGAGTGTGAGCAGATGACCGTGGAATGTCCAGCTTTTCGAGCAGAATGTCGAACGGCAGCTTCGAGTGGGCCAGGCCCCCATACACTTTGTTGCGGGCCTGCTGCACCGCTTCGGCAAAAGTGGCTGCCTCGCCCTTGACGAATCTCAGCGGGAGAAGATTGAGGAAGAAGCCCAGCGTGCCCATGAACTTGGCGTCGGTGCGGTTGGCATCGGCCACGCCAATGAAGACCTCATCACAGTCGCCACCAACGAGGCGGAATATGAGCAGCTGCAGGGCGGCGAGATAGAAGTGGAAGGTTGTCGACTTAAGGCGGCGCGCGGCGGCCTTGATCTTGCCGGTGAACACCGCATCGATACGCACATCCACTCTATGCGTGCCGTACTTCTCGAGCGGCACGCGTGAGCTCACCTTCGCAAATGGCAGCAGAGGCAGCGGCTTGGGGTCCTTGGGGATGATGCCTCGGTAGTACTCCAAGTCGTCGTCCATCTTCCCCGTCTCCCACGCCTCGCGCTGGAGCTTCGCGAAGGTGCGGTATTGCGACGCCGGCGGCAGGACGGGCAGCGTTTGCCCCTTGTACGCCTTTTCGAGGTCGGCATAGAAGATCTGGAAGCTCACGCCGTCCATGGCGATGTGGTGGCAGCCGACTAGCAGGAAGTGCACTGTCTCCTTCAGCGACAGCAGCGTCACCCGCATGCCCTCCCACGCCCCCAAGTCCCACACGCGGTTCCGCAGCGCCTCCAGCTCGCTCCGCGCCTCTGCCTCGTCCCGTATCTGCCGCCGCTTGAACGGCACCGTCGCCGCGTGAGCCGCGTGCACCACTCCCTGCATCGGCTCCTCGCCGTACTCGCCCCGCGCAAAGTACCGCGTCCGCAGCGCCTCGTGCCGCAGCGCGACCGCCTGCACCGCGCGCTCGACGTCCTTGACGCGCAGACGTCCTTCGAGACGGACGGAGATGGCGATGTTGAACGTCGTCCGGTCCTTGATGGCCTGGTCCAGGAACCAGAACCGCGACTGCCCAAACGACATGCGCTCGGCGGTTTCGGTCTTGAGCAGCGCCGCCCGCGCTTTGGCCGCGTCGTCCTGCTTTTTGGCAGCGCGCTGCGCGGCGCGGTCGGCGGAAGCGGAGGCCTTTGCGGCGGCTGCTGCGGCCGCCTTGTCGGCGCGTGCTTTCTCTTCTGCGGCCTTCTTGGAGGCGCGCATCTCCGCGCGAGCTGCTTTCTTGGCGGCGTCTTCATCTGCAGTGGTGGGCTTTTTGGTTGGACTGACAGGAGTAGTAGGGCTCCTTGCGAGCTCGCTGCTGTGGGCCTGCTGTGAGCTTTCTTCTGCTTGGCTGTCCTTCGCGTCGGCGACAGGCCGCTCCAGAACGAAATGCGAGAGCCGGACATCGCGCAGGTAGTCCGGGGCGGGAGTCTCTCCATCGGTGTATATGGGCACGATCCCGGTGATGAGCTCGTGACTAGGCAGGGGAGACGGGACAGCAGTGGTGGTGGCAGTGGGGGAGGAAGAAGCGGAGGACGAGAGACGGGGACGCCCTCGCACAATGGCTTCGGCGAAAAGGGCGTGCAGATCACTCTCGCTGATGTCGCGGCAGCCATGGAATGAAGTACTATTGGTTTGCTCAACATCTTCGTCGACGTGGCTGTGGCCGCTAATGCCGACGAGTGAGCTGATTCTCATGACGGATGCGGCGAGGCCCCGCTTGTTGCGGCGGTTGAGGGCAAGTGCTTCCAGGAAGGAGTTGGCTGTGGTGCGGTAAGTGGCTTGTTAGTGAGTGGACGCTTCTAACTTTTCAGGGACGTTTTCTCCACTCTTGTGGTGACGTTGAAGATGGGAAAGGGTGGTGTTTCTGATTTTAGATGTTGCTTACCGCCGATTTGATTGCTCTGGCCTACATTTCCAACCACTCCAGCAGTGGAGGAAAAGAGGACGAAGAAGTCGAGTGGCTCATCCGCAAACAGCTCGTCCAAATTCATGGCACCCAGGATCTTTGGCCGCAGGACGGCCATCAAGTCTTCGTAGTCCATGTCTTTGAAGAGACCGTCGATCGAGACCGCCGCACCGTGAGCCACACCCGCAATCGGAGGCATGGTGCGTAAGATCTTGTTATACGTCGCATGCAGAGCATCGCGGTCGGTGATATCCCTGAAGAGAAGTGCAACAGTAAGCAGGAACCCCATCCTGGGCAGAGAGGATCAAGAATATGGGAACGGGAAGAAACACTTACAGCGACACGGCCTTCACCGTGGCTCCATACTCCTCCTCCAACGCATCCACCCACCGCTCGTCCACCTTTCCCGGCGCGCTACTCGCCAGCACCACGTTCCGCGCGCCGCCCCGCTGCACCATCCACTGCGCGATCGACCACCCAACGCCGCCCGCCAGCCCGACCAACAGGTACGTCGCATCGGCCTTGAACAGCTGCCCGCCGTTCTCAGCATCGATCGGCACCACCCTCGCCGCCGCCACTGCGTCCGCCCGCCAATCCACGACCCGCAGCTCCCGCGCCGTGTACCCGGGCACCGACGCCAGCGACACCACCCGATCTTTCAGATCTCCACCGGCGGACGCAGGCGCGGCAGCGGCGAAGCTCGACGCCTTCGCCTTGGCCCAGCCGGACGCCAGGACCTTACCGACGGCCTCGCCGCCGAAGTTGCCGCCGGTGCGCGGCTGCACGCGGTTGCTGAGGAGGAAGGGCGAGGTGCCGTTGTTGCTGCCGCTGCCGCTGCCGCTGCCGCTCGACGCCAGCACGGCGCCGTGGGGCAGCAGCGCTGCGATGGAAGAGACCAGTGCTGCTTCTCGAGCTTCCGCTGGCGAAGCGTCGGTGCCGCTGCTGCTGCGGTTGGACAGGTCGACGAAGGTGGTGATGGTTCTGGGGAGCAGCTTCTTGAGGTGTCGACGCGGGGTCAGCGGGTCGAGGACGAGCCAGGTGGCGCCGCTGATTGGCTTTTTGGCGGCGGAGTTTTTGGTGGTGGTGGTGGTGAAATACACGCGCGTCTTTGATGAGCGTGCGCCTCCTCCTCGTCCTGCTGCTGCCTGTTTGGCCAGCGCCGCAGCGATGATGGGGTCCGGGTCGTGGGCGAGGAGCGTGCCGCTCGCGGGGAGCGCGGCGAGGAGTGGCTCGGCGAGCAGGTTGGCGGCGAGGGCGAGGAGGATGGCTGGGATCGAGGGACCCTTGGGAACGGCCTTGAAGGGGATCGTCCAGGCGAGTGGTACGTTGACTACGGAGGCAGCGGTCGCAGAGAGGGCTACGTAGGCGTCGTTTGTGCGGGGGTCTGTCCCGTGGAACAGGAAGTAGTGGCCTGCCATGGGGATTTTGACGGCATGCAGGAGGGAGTGCGTGACGTGCAGGGTGATGGTGTCCGAAGATGTGGACTCGGGGGCCTGTTTGAGCGGGGACGGAAGCACGAGATCCCAGGTGTTGTTGTTGATGCCGACGAGCTCGACGGGCTGGGTTGAAGGCGGTACTTCGTGCGTGATCCGCCTCCTGCTCGAGTTGTAGCGGTCGTTGACGTACGTGGCAGATCGCAGGCGTGGTATCAGCAGCTTGCCGTCCTCGATGTAAAGCTCGGGCTCGTGGCTCCAGAGAAGGTCTGTTTTCTCCTTGCTCCAGTTTCTCAGGGCTGCGTGCCGCAGGAGGGTTTCGGCGACGACCTGGGGGCTGGTGTAGGAGTCGATCTCGTCGACGTCGAGGACTTGGAAGTTGGCCGTCGGGTATTCTTTGCAGAGTGCTTGTGCCATGCCGACCGCGGCCCTGGAAAAGGGGGATTCGTCGCGACTGTTCTTTGTGACCCAGAGGATATCCCGTGCGGCGGAGAAAATGGCTCTGAGGGCTTCCAGCCGGTCGGCCTGCCCTTGCTCGAAAAGCTCTTGCATAACCGGTACGTCCAGCTCACCCAGGTTAAGAAGCACGGGCTTAACTTGAGAGCTGCCGTCAACAAATTCCTCCACGGATTCGACACGCGTGATGGAGGCGAAATGGTCGCTCAGGAGCTCAGTGATCCGCTCTGCGATGCCCGCGACTTCCTCGCTTCTGCCATCGACGAGCACCAGCTCGTCTGGCTTGGCGGTGACGTCTGGTTGTGGGATGGCCAAAGGCGCACGCAGGTAGTTGACACGCTCGTCAACAGCCTGGGTGACCAGCACGGTAAAGGGATAAAGGCCATCAAGATTCGACGCAAATGTGTCCACGCCCGACCATCCCGTCCTCCGGTAGATCTTGTCCCACTCGTCGACCGAAGGGCTTCCACTTTCAGCCCCAAATGACCACCACCCGGGCGATCCCGCCATGGCGAGAGCACTCCTGAAGTACGGAAGGGTCTCCAGATCCACGAGCCAGCCGCCCGGCCGCACCAGCTTGCGGACATTCCTCATGATATCGTCACTGGCATACAGGGCGTTGGATGTGAAGACGAAGTCGTACGCGCCCTCCTCAAACTCTTGTTCCACAACATCTCTCTCCAAGTCTAGTGCCTTGAAGACGAACCTCCCATCATCCCTGAAGCGTTGCCTGGCGGTTCTCGAGCTATCAGTGACGGTGTAGCTGGCAAAGCTCTCACCCAGCAGGTCCGCGAGGCCGCATGTCGAGCCGCCGCCAACTTCGATGATGCGCGCGCGTGGGTAGCGGTGCGTGAGCTGCAGCGCTATGCGGGCCATTGAGCGGGTCCCCTCTTCGTAGAGTGCGTCGAGCAGTCCGCCCTTACTCATGTGCTCTGCGATGTTGTTGTTGTTGTTGTCGCCACCGTTAGCAATGACGGCGGGCAGGTTCTTGCCGACGACGCGGATGAGTTTGATATCTGCACGGGAGGCGTGCGCGGCGACCAATGCCTCGACCTGGCTCTCAGTGTCCTGTAGCGCGGACGGCTTGACGTGCGGGTGCTGCCCTTTAGCCACTTGGTCGTGAGAGAAGCGGAACCACGCCAGCATGCGCTTGTGGTGCTGAAGCGCGCCAGCCTCTTCTTCCGCCGTCACGGAGGCCAGAGTTTGCCGGATCCAGTAGAAGGCGAAGCGCTCCGAGTCCTGTGCCATACGCTCGTCAACTTCGCCCGCGACATCAGCCTTGCCGCCTTCCGGCTGCGCCAGCTCGTAAACGAAGTTGGAGAACAAGCGGCAGTCGTCTGCCGGCGAAGCCTGCGCAAGTGGCTCCATTTTCACGCCTTCAAGCGCAAGGAACACGTCGCCGCCGCCGCCGCCGCCGCCTTCATATGCGCTAAAGACCTCGATGTCCGCGGACACGGTGCCCCCGCGCGTGCTCGTCACGACCGTCTGCCACGGCCAGACGAGCCGTTCCTCCTCCGGAGCGGCGAGAGCCGGGTTGAGCGCGAGTCGCTCGATGCGCGTGGGCACGTGGAGCGTCCAGAGCCGCTCGTCGCCGGGCGCGCTGTACGCCGCGAGGACGGTCTGGAGGCAGCTGTCCAGCAGGGCTGGGTGAAGCAGCAGACGGTCTGCCCAGCCGGCATGCGCGCCGCGGCGCACCTCGCTCAGCTGGCCGACGGCGTGGTCGAGGCGGCGCCGCAGTGAGCTGATGGCCTTGAAGGGCGGGGAATAGTGGTGGCCCAGCCTGGCGAGGCTGTCATAGAAGCGGTCTGCATCCACATCGACCATGTTGTACTCGGCCAGCTTGGTTGTCGAGATCAGTGCCGGATTCTGCTGGCCCAGGTGCAGCACCACTTTGCCCTGCGCGTTGAGGTGCATGGCGCGCTCGCCCTGCGGGCAGGACGAGACCTGGAAGGTGGCGCTGAGCCGGTCGCCAGCAGATGCGTCTTCAGCAAACTTGAGCGTGAAGGCGATCTCTTGAGCAGCCGCAGATTCGCTAGGAAATGAGATTGTGCGGCCGGCTGCGAAGTCGACCACTTCGATCAGCCGGGCTGGGCTTTCAGCAACAGCCACAAGTGCCTCGATGGCGGCGCAAACATAGCCAGCTACCGGAAAGACGGTCGTGCCCCGCAACTTGTGGCCCGCCAGCCAGGGCACCTCGTGCGGGTGGAGCACCTTCCGCCACTGCACTTGGCGGCCGGTGCTGTTCTCCGCGCACTGGGCCCCCAGGAGCGGGTGAGCGCTGTGCTGGCGGTGGCGGTAGCTACCGGAGACCCGTGACTCGAACCAGTAGGCGCGGTCGTGATTCCATGGGTAAGTCGGGAGATCGGTGGCGAGTTTCTTTGCAGCTGACTCCCCTGAGATGAGTTTGTCGCAGCTGTCGAAGTCGACGGCGGATGGGCCAAAGTGCTCCCACAGAGAGCCGAGGGCTGACGAGAAGGAGTTGAGGTCGCACGCCCCGCGGCTCAGGAGGCCGACATACGGAGGAGCAGGGGACCCTTCGGGCGAAGCGTCTTCGATGTTGTTCAGACATGGCCCCTTCAAAGCGGGATGCGGCCCGACTTCGAGGACTACATCAAACGGCCCGGCATCCTGGACGGCTGCAGTGACGGCCTGGGAGAAGTATACGGGGTTCTCCATGTTGTCGACCCAGTACTGACTGTTCATGCTCTCCGTCGTCATCTTGGCGCCCGGCTTCACTGAAGAATACCACGTCGTAGCTCCGGATTCAAGGTGAGTAGACGCCAGCCCGCACGCCTCAAGCGCTTGAAGGTAGGGACCGGAGCACGGCTCCATGTGAAAGGAGTGGTAAGCGGTGTCGACCTTGAGTTTCCTCGCAAATTTCGACTCGTCCTTGAAGACCTCCTCCGCCTCATCGATAGCGTCCTCATCGCCGGAAAGCGTGGTGCTGGCTGCCGAATTACTCGCTGCCACCGTGACCCGGCCTTCAAAGGCCTCGAGCTCGCAGAACTCCCGCGCGTCTTCGAGTGACGTTCCCACCGCCACCATGGCGCCCTTCTTCCCTGAAGGCCCCTTTGCCAGCTTCGCATACAAGCCTCTGTAGTATGCAACTCGTATCGCGTCGCGGGCGCTGACGAGTCCGGCCGCATACGCCGCTCCGATCTCGCCGGACGAATGGCCTACGACAGCACGAAAGCGTATCCCGGCGGCCCTGGTTAGCTCCACGAGGATGATCTGGACCGCCGTGCACAGCGGTTGCGAGAACGCTGCTTCGGCAACCCTGGAGGCCTCCTTCTTCTCGAGTTCCTCCGCGATGGACCAGGTGGGCCTGTCTGCTTCTGGGAGCGCTTGGAGGGATTCGTCCATCATTGCGATCAGACCGCGAACGTGGGGGGATGCGTGGAGGAGTGCGCGGCCCATGCCAGGCCATTGTGCACCTTGGCCGGTGAACACGCCCAAGATGCTAAGCTGGTGCTTCTCGGTGCCGGTATATTGGTGGCCGAGCTTGTCATCTTGCGAAAGAGCGGATCCGATGGAGTTTAAGATTTCATCTTTAGTTTTCCCCGAGATGGCGAGTCTGAAGGGGAGAACAGACCGCCTGTTCTGGAGAGTCCAGGCCAGGTCGCGAAGATTGGTGTCCTTTGATTGCAGGTACTCGGAGTAAGAGATTAGCATTGCTCGCAGGCTCTTTTGCGAGTTCGCAGAGAACGTGAGTGGCGTAGACAAAGCTGTTGGAGCAACTTCCGCGTCCGCGGTAGACACAGACTTTCCGTGGATCTCTGGATCATATCTCTCGAGGATTGCGTGCGCATTGGTACCTCCTACAAAGTAAAGTCAGCACAGTGTTCCGGATCGCGCTTAGCTCCTGAGGCCGTGGAGGACATACCAAATCCAAGACTGCTCACTGACGCCCGTAATGGATGGCCATTTCGCGGTTCAGGCCAAGGTTGTGCAGAGGTAGGAACTTCAAGATATGAGTAGAACGGAGCCACTTTCTGGGACAGCTTGGAGAAGTGCATATTTGGGGGTATTGTTCCGTTCTGCAAAGCCAGCGATGTTCCAATCAAACTGGCAAGGCCTGCGGTACCCTCGGTATGGCCGATGACCGTTTTGATGGAGCCCACGAACAACTTGTCCGATTGTTCGCCCTGTCCGAAAAAGGCCTTGGTTATTGCTTCTGCCTCCTCGGGGTCTCCTGCTTGCGTGCCAGTACCATGCGCCTGGAAGAATTGGGGACGATCCTTTGCTGGATCAAGGCCAGCTCTCTTATAAGTCTCCCGGATCAACTCAGTGTGGGCGATGTTCGAAGGCATGGTCAATCCGGCCGTCTTGCCGTCTTGATTCAGTGCCGTTTCCCGGATCACACATTCAATGTGGTCGCCGTCCGCTAAAGCGTCGCTTAGTGTTTTTAGAACTACCGCTGCAACACCCTCGCCCCGAGCATAGCCATTGGCATCTTCGTCCCACATCCTCGACCGGCCATCCGGAGAAGCCATCTCCAATCTGCTCTCAGCAATGTACATCCCTACACGATGTTAGCTACAAACTTCTCAAAATATCGGGTTCGCGCACCCGGGCTCAGGATGAGATTCGAGCCGCATGCCACAGCGACTTTGCTCTCTCCACTCCGTAGAAAGCGCACCGCCTCGTGCACGGCCACCAAAGAAGAGGAATCCGCGGTATCTATTGTCATAGAGGGGCCATGCCAATCAAAAAAGTAAGAAATGCGGTTAGACATGATGCTCCGGGAAATGCCTGTCGCCGTATACTGCGGTAGTGAGTCCCAGTCCCGCATCATAATTCCAGACCAATCATCGCACATCTGGCCGACGTAGCACGCCGTCTTCGATCCCCGCAGGCCTTCCATGGAGATTCCGGCTGCGCACAACGACTCGTATACGCTTTCCATAAGCAACCTCTGCTGCGGGTCAATGGCCTCGCACTCATTCGGCGGTACGCTAAAGAATTGAGCGTCGAAGACTCGTGGATCCTCTTCCAGAAAGTACGACTTCGTGGCGTTGCTCGTTCCGTGGTGGCCGCTATCCCGGTGGTGCCACGCGTCTGCGTTGAATCGATCTTCGGGTACTGTCTTCAGCACATCTCGTGGCTCTTTCAGCAATTCCCAAAGTCTGCTTGGGGTCGTCGAGCCGCCAGGGAAGTGGCACGCCGTGCCGACCACGGCAATCAGCTCTTTGGTTGTTTGAGGCATCGTTCCCGTTGAAGGCGATCAGTGTGGAATTGGTTGAAAAGGGTGAGTTTCCAAGGGAAATGCCACGCAACTGAGAGGCTTCAGCTGCTTGCGCGCACGCTTGCACAGGTACTCGGACTTTTATTGTAGGTCACGGTGCATGCATTCGGAGGGCCATCCTGCCATGAGTCGGTAGGACCGAACACCCTCCACGGACGTAGATCGTCGTCCACCCGAACTTCGGAGTCCACCGTCACGCACCGAACAATTCGAGAAGAAGCCTCCCTGTAATTTGCCTTGAGAGGGTAAGTAACTGCGCGGCCTCAAGCTGAGTCTGCCTTTGGCATTTCTGACTAAATCATGGTTGTGGAAACTTCCGTCAAGCGGATGCCATCCATGCACGTGAAGAATACAGAGCTTGTGATTACATCTAAGATGTCGATGGACGCTAAATGCTACTGTTGTTTCTTTCAGTTCTATGTTCAGGAAACGTTGACGTCCCATTGCTTGCTCGGATTAAGATTTCAACGGCTGTCAGGCGAAGAATGAGCCAATGCCAATACGATAACGCGCTTAGACTGCTCCACAAAGCTTGAAAGATCCCCCGCCCCCCGAGGTCTCTCAGAGACTCTAGATTTCCAGTGGTCCGACTTAAATTTTCTCGGGAGTCATGGGAATTGAAGCGAAAAGCGGAGTTGAGCTCCCATTGCTTCCCAGCTTGCCTCAGAGGAACCAAGCCATCCCTAAAGAACAACAAGGTTGATCTATAGTTATCATTTCACGCCAATCGATTTCATCCGATTATTTTAGTTGGTGTTACCCTACTGTTCAGTTGTACGTCAGAGTAATTACCTTCTATGTTCTTAAGCTACTGAGATATCGCTTCACCACGTTTTGTATTTCACCCTACACGCATCTTGGTATTGGACTAATCGCGCCTAGGTTTTCCATGATCGTTTGAGAGTGGAAAACGAGAGTGAAAACTGATACTTGTTTACTCTAGTTCTATCCCTTCCACAGACCCGACCAGTCGATGCGACTGGGACTTTCCAGAGTTCCCACCTAACCATGCAAATTCTTGGATTCCATAAGAATAAGCGATTCGTGGATAGCTTCTTTCCACGGCTGAGTTTGTCTATCTTCGTATGGAGGCAACGTGGTGTTGGCCCAACACCTCTCACGCCGAAATTCTCCGAACGACCGAACCACCACGTAACTTCGCCAATCATCGGCCTCAAGCCACTCAAAGCAACCGGAGCGTTCTCAATGCTCGGAGCCAGATCTCTAAGAGCCAGCTTGCCTCTATATCATTTGATGCAATTGAATCCACCATAAATCGCCTGCATTTGCAACCCGCCACCCGTTGGCCCCGCGGAAACTTTCCCAAAATATATATATATATATCCACATAATCCAAACGAACAGGAAGAAAGGAGAGAACTTCATAACGACAACAAAACCGAAAGCAGCCATGGCTCCTCTCGCCACATCCACCGTCACCAAAGACGCCATCGCCCCCGGCCCCTCCCCACCAACCAACCACACCCACCCCATCTTCCCCAAGTACACCGAGCTCAGCCCGACCACGTGGGAGGCATGGGTCTTCGACGCCGTGGACCAGGACCCGTCCTCCAACGCCGCCATCGAAATATCCTTCTTCCGCGACGCGACGGGGCTCTTCCGCGGGCGCGAGCCGCTGCGCGTCGCCTTCCACGCGCAGCTACCCGGCGATGGCGGCGCGGTGCATTTCGACCAGCACGCGGGCGAGAATGTCGTCGAGGATCGCGGGGACGTCATCGCATCGGTGTGGAAGGGGAAGGAGGAAGGGGAGAGCAGCCCTCCGTCCTCGTCCTCGTCGTCGTCGTCGTCGTCGTCGTCGTTCGAGGTCCAGATCGACCTCAGCGCCGCGACGTTGACGTTCGAGTTGCCGCAGGTGCGCGGCACGGTGACGTACAGGAACGCCGCCGCCGCCGCCGCCGCCGCTGCCGGCGCTGCGGTGCAGACGTCGCCGTCCGAGGGCGCCTTGTTCGCGCCGTTCGCACCCCGGATCGGGTACGCGCAGCCGGTCGTGTCGGCGGCGGTGGAGGTCGCGCTCGTGTTTCCGGACGGGAGGGAGCTCCGGTTCGCCGGCAGGGGCGGCGCCGATCGCTGTGTGATGGAGGCGCCCATGCCGGCGCTGCTAGAGGAGAACACGTATATCCGCGGGCATGCGGGCCCGTGGACGTTCGCGCTACTGCGGAGCGTCTCCAAGCTCGAGGCGGATGTGCGGAGGAATGAGTGCGTCAGGGGCACGCTGACGAGGGACGGAGAGGTGGTGTTCGTGGGGGATACGACGCGCGTGTCGTTGGCGGACGGCTACGTCTGCGTACGCGCAGCGTATGGCGGGAAGGTGCGCGGGACGTTTGCGGATCGCTCGTCCGGGTTTGTGGTGGATTTCGTGTCGCCGAGGGAGGGGAAGCATTGGCACTTTGATGTCCAGCATCAGGCTGTGTGGTGGAGCATTCCTCTCGGTCCTCCGCCTGCGAAGTTCGGTAACAATGGATTTACGAGCACAGTCACTGGAGGAGAAATAGGAGGAGAGCATCACAGCGGCATGGCGGTTGTTGGACACCTGCAGATGCCTCAGATGCCAGGTCCGAAAAAGTAAAAATAAGATGTACGTTTTGTAGATCTTTCCCTTTGTCCGATAGATGGCAGCCTGGGAAGCGTAGACTAAATATTAAGCTTCGAACGCAAACATGGGAGGAGATATGAATTCCCGGCGTGTAAAGGTTCCGAGGCATGCTGGCGGTGCCTCGATCTCTGGCCAATGCATCTGCATGCCATTCATTTCCATATCGCCAGTGACTTCAAAGTCTACGGACCAATGGCAGGAGCATCGCGACCTTCGCAATCGGTGGCTCCAGTTCATATACCACACGATAGGCGTAGCCTATCTGGTGAAGGAATTCATATTTCTACAAATTCCAATGGGTCTCTTTCTCTACTTCGCAAGGCGCCACAAAGTGCCATGACCTCGCCACACACTGAAGTTCATCTTAACAAATAAGTGTATAGAACCTTTTAGGCAGGTTTGTTTGCCCCGCGGCACCTTAGCAATCATTTTGCACCTTCCAGGATGTGACCCGAATCTTCGCTCTCAACCAAGTACGTACCAGAACGCGTCGTGAATGGAAGCATTCATCTAGATGTGCATGTTAAAATGCTTGCGCTATATTCCCATCAGCTCCACACACGGAGTGATGCGAAAACACCAGCTTCATGCTTTAGGTGAGCTGAAGGATTAAGTCATGGAGCTTTGTACCGGTAGTAAACTCACACGGGGAGTTGAGGCAGTCATTTGGACGCAAATGTTACAGATTTCTTTGGATGGCTGTATCAAAATAACTATTTCAAACAGTGCATTGATCGCTGATCTTATCCTTATGCTATTTTAGGGGCCGATCTGATAGTCCTATCATTCCGCGTGACAAGATTAGGTTGACGGAGGGGGTGTCCATTACCAGCTCGCGGATGCGAGGTTGAGCCCAGGAGCATTGGTTCAGTGATTCAACCGTCATGTACTGCTCGTACCATGGGGAATTAGAGCTGTCTTCGGGAAGTGAATGTCAGCGGAATCGAGAGACATTGATGACCTGGCTTTAACTCCCCGGCAATGGCACCCACATTCACCACCTCGCTTGCGGCCGTGCTAGCTCCCATGCTGTGCTTATTTCACTGCTTCTGTCCTTACACGCCGTACAAATCCTTTCCTTCATTGCTGCGCACTTCTTTGGACAACTTTCTGGACTGCTCTGAACCTTGAAGCCGAACCCAGCCAACCCCATGTCTCCTTTCGCCATGGCTGGGCGAAGCCCACCCGGAAACCATGCAGAGGAGACGAAGGAGCAACCGGCGCCCGTTCTTTTGCAGTCGCAATTGCCGTCAACCGCGTCGCTGTCTTCTCTCCATGAAGCTCGGGCTCACGAAGCATTTGCTCCTCGCGCTTCTCAGCATCCGACTCAGGCTACGCCATCCGACTCCTTCCAGATGCAATTTCGCACCGCACAACGCATGAGCGAGGCTTTTCACCAGCAGCCCGCCCCCTCATCACAGCACCCTCACCCAACTGCTCCGCCGCCCAACCATCACCAAAGCTTCCATGACGTGAGTAACGTCGCGCCGCAAACCAACCAAGCACCGGTCTATGCTCCCCCGTCCACGGGCAGGATTCCACCGACCGGGAATAGCGAGCAGCAGAACCCTTCTCAGCAAGTTTCCCGTCGGGTGCCAGCGCATAATCAGCAGCCGTATCAGAGGTTCCTTAACTCGATCCGCGACTTCCATTACCAGCTTGGCGAACATCGCGTCAGCGAGTACGAGGCCATGGTCCACATCAACGCTGCCGCTCGAGACCTTGGTCTTCCTCCGCCTTACCTGCGACAGCACTTGATCCTCCAACAGCAAGATCACCATACGCTCTTCCAGCAGCTGGGACAACAGGCACTCATCCAAGAGCAAGAACAACAGCAGCTCCCCCAGCAACAGGATCACCACACGCTTACCCCACAGCAAAGCCAGCAGCGCCCTCAAGCAGTCATGATCCCTTCTGCTCACCCTACAACCAAGCCCTTCACCCGCCAGCACTCCAGTCAGCCACAGCCCGCCCAAGATCCACACAATCTCTCTCCACCCAGCAACCCCACCCCCACAGGCAACTCTCACCCCGCCAGCACTCCTACCACCGCGCACCCTCCCGCCGCCTCCCCCGCCCTGCCCACCCGGCGTAACCTGCCTGCTCGCCGCCCACTTGCCGAAGACCAGTGGTGGAGTGTGCCGCCGCAGCGCTGGAACATGCTCAGGGCCGCCACGCAGAAGCGCTACTCGCTGGTCGGCCGCATCATGGAGACGGAGATGGGCGTGGACGTCGATGCGCGGTGCGGCGCGTGCGCCGCGCGCTGCCGCCGCCCTTGTCGCGTCATGCGCGCGGAGGCGTTCTATCGCGGGTGCGGCGTCGCGAGTAGGGACAAGTGCGCGAGCTGCGTGATGCTGAGGAGGGATTGCTCGTTGGTGCGCGTGGGGGAGGGGGAAGGGGAGGGTGCCGGTTCTGTTGTTGGTGGTGGTGACGCTCCTAGCGCTGGTAGTCCTCGTACTAGTCCTGCTGCCGGCGGCGCTGGGGGTACGCCTGGTCTTGCTGACGCTTACGCGGCTGCCGGTTGTCCTGCTACTTCCGACGCGCAGGACGGGGATGGAGATATCGACTTTCGGGAGCTGTTTGGTTCTAGCCCCGTGGGCGAGGACATGAAACAGAGCGTGAGTATTGGATTTGACAACAATGATGAGGATGAGTAAAATGAGAAGGATGAGAAGGGCAGAAGTAATGGCGGCGGCGCCGCCGCCGCCGCGGGTGTTGAAGGCCCGGAGGTGCATGGTTAGAAGCAGGTATTCGGCGAGATGGAAGCTGACTGGCAAGCCCTCAGTGCTTCGGGAGAAGGCTTGGCATTCCTTCGAGAGGTGTTCTGTTCGGAGCAGTGGTGCGTCATCCTGTGGAGCTACTAGGGCCGTCTGGATTACTACATCTCTGTAAAAAAAAAAAAAAAAAGTGTCAGTAGAGCGCAAGAATCTCGCCAGCGACTTGGAGCACACGGTGACTATCAATTCAAACATGCTCTCAGATTCGGTGCCTACATGTATCTCTGGCATGACTTCCTCTTGCGGTAGGCACATCATTTTCAGGGTCCAGCAAAGGACCGCACCTTCTTTATAGAAACTCTTGCATCATCACTTCCTCAAAAAAAAAAAAAAAAAAAAAAACGTTCCCCGCACTTACATCATCACACTTCCGCGTTATGAATTTCTAATGGGTCTCTCTTCCGCACTTGGGCATTATATCAGTACCCGCGAAGCTACCGTGCACTGTTTGAGATCCCCTCATTCAATAGCATACACGCTCGCTTGCCAATCCCAATTACGGACTGCACCGCTGGGCCTCAACCGCCGGGGCGCAACACCATGGAGCTCTGCGAGGACACCAGCGCACCTGAATATGCCAGCACGGCTCCTTGCTCTTTCCAAGATGTCAACGCACTCCTGAAACTTATCGCTCGCAATCGTGCTGAAGAGAAAAACCTCACCGCCCGTCACCGTGAGGAGGAGGCACAATTAGTTGAACATATTACTGCCACTGCCAGGCACAATGCGCCCAACATGCCTTTAGAGACTTCCACTGCAGGAGAACCGATGGAGATAGTTGCAACGCAGATTGGCGAAGGGGCTGCTGCCGCAGAGCCAAAAGTCATTGAACAGCCCGTCCCAAAGCAGCCTATTCTCACGCAGCCTGTCACTGAGCAACTTGTTCCTGAGCGTCATACTCCTGGACAAGCTGGGTTTGGCAAGACAGCCAGAGAAAAGTCCGTCACGGAGCAGCCCACCGCGGCTGCCCTTTCCCCAAATCCTCAGCAGCAAGAGCGCTCTCATCACGACATCGAGATCGTCGACCTCGGCTCCGACTCCGAAGATGAAGAGCCGCCTCGTCACACCAAACGGCCCACGGCAACGACCACGCCTCACGCCGCCGGCAAGACCAGCGACATATCGACCACCTCGGGCCCTGACAGCGTCTTCACCACATCCGCTCCTCGATCGGTGAAGTACAGTCTGCGACGCCCCAAAGCCAAGGGCCAGTGGTGGAGCGTCACCGAGGAGAAGTGGGAGGACATGTCGGAGGAGAGCCAGAAGAAGCGCTCCTACGCCGGCTACATCATGGAGACTGCGCTGGGCAGAGACGCCCCCACGCCCTGCAATGCATGCGAAAAGGAGGGAATCATGTGCCGCATGGTTTCAGAACAAACGGTCTTAAAGATGAAGTTGAAGAATATTCATGAGGGGTGCGTCAAGTGCTTCTCCACCCAGGAGCGCTGCTCGATCAGGTAGGGTTTTCGTCCTTTTTTCCAACCTACCACTGGGAGGAAACAAAAGCTCATCGTTTGGGGGAGTCAGCGCGAAGGGGTACGACCGCGACCCTAAGCCACCCCATCCCAAGTCCCTCAACCCCAGCCATATGCAGTGTACGCCGAAGCACCGCGGGGGCCAGTCCATGCTTCCCCACCTGAAGCCGGAAGAATCCTCGCCTGTGCTTCCTCCGCTGAAGTTCGAAGAAGAAACCACCGGCGCCCAGCGAAGCCCTCCCGCCACCCCGACGCACATTCGCCGCAGCGCTACGGCCGTGGCCAACTCGCGGTCGTCCAACTCCAAGCGCCTCATCCGCAAGAGCTTCGTCATCGACTTGTCGGACGAGTGAGCATGCAATCGAAGCATTGGAGTGTGGCCGGCAAGCCCGGGACCGGATACTGGCATGCTGCTGATAGCCTTATTGTATTGCAGTTTGGTCTGCGCTGTGGAGAGGCCTGTTGGCGGGGACCGGTTAGCAAGGATTCTGATACTGAGGCTTCCATGGGATAGCTTCACACGAAGATCGGCCCACGGCATCGAATGGAAGCGTGCACGCACATTCCGTAGAGAAATCAAGCAGCCCCCTTGACTCTAAGAAGAAACTGAGCATATTTGCTCGTTGCAGTTGCATTACCTCATTGCTCTAGGGTCTCCGTCTTTTCTTAAATAGCAGATAGAAAGTGGCAGACTTGGTCAGCTTACTGCACATGAGCATGCCAATTCATCCCTGGTTGAGAGAACCCTTCCGACCGCAAACATAGTCTATTTTTTAAATAATAATATCAACAACGAACCGAACATCCAACAACCAATTACAAAATACAGTCAGGTAGATCACCAAAGCTCCCAAATCTTATCAGGCAGAACCGTCCTCATGATCCGCCAATGACTGACGGCGCTCTCCTTGTGCCCCTTCTCCAGGACGGCGACATTCTCCTCCGTCAACAGCTCCGCGCCCTCGTCCGGCTTGAACTTGACCTCCAAGTCCGCGGCCGGATACAGGGTGCGCCTCCGGACAATGCTGCCGAGGTAGTCGGCGTCGACTGGCTGGCGGAAGCGGATGGGCGTGTTCTTGACGGGGCGGCAGAAAAGGATCATGTTGATGAAGTCCATCTCGTCTTCACTCTCGGATTCCTGCTTGGCCTGGTCGCGGAAGATGCGGCACGAGGGAAAGACGGCGTGGATGGTGTTGAGGACGAGGCGGGTCGAGTTGAGGCGCAGGTCGCCGGCGTAGTTGATGGCGACGACGCCGTCCGGGCGGAGGAGCTGCCTGAGCCCTTGCATGAAGTCGAGAGTGAAGAGGGCGGTCGGCTCGGCGCCGCCGGTGAAGACGTCGTGGATGATGTAGTCGAAGCTGGCGGGCGAGGCGGCGGCCGTCTCGGAGACGTACTGGACGGCGTCGCGCAGGACGGCGGTGTGGTTGGTTGGGAGGGCAAAGTACTTGGTGGCCATGCGGTGGACGGCCGGGTCCAGCTCGACAATGGTCGTGTTGATGCCGTGCTTGAGCAGGGCAGTCGGCGCGGTGCCGATGCCGAGGCCGACGTTAAGGGCGCTCTTTTCGCTGTCTTGGCGCTGGTTGTTCACGGAACCGGTGATGACCAGGCGCACGGCCTCGAGCATGGTAAAGACAGTGTAGATGGATTCCCGCTGCGTCTGTCCAGCAGCAGCGCGTTCGGGAGTCACGAGCCATTCGCCGCCGAGCAGGCTGTGATCGCAGCGCAGGAGGCGGAACTGGTTCTCGTGGCTCTCAATGACAGACACATACCCGGTCAGGGACTCATGGCGCTCCAGGAGGGTGTAATGGTTCGCCCGAAGTGTTTCATTCAGGACGGCAGTGGTAGTGGCACCCGGGAAATGGGGGTTGAAGCGTAGGGTGTGGAAAACTGCTGGCAATGCAAGCAAAAGGAATTTAGACGGGGCCACGGCAGCCGACAAGGCAGCAACAAGGAGCTGCAATCCGGACCTCGTGAAGAAATCATTGGAACCCATAAAAGCGGGCAGGCGGCCAGCCACGAACTTTTCGATAGTGGAGAAAGTAGTGTAGCACGCTAGCGGCGGAATACCCTCGGCGAAGCCACGGCTGAAGAGGCTGAGGTCGAGAGCTTGCAAAGCAGAAACAGCGGAAAAGAGGGACAGCAAAAGGAAAGGATAGAAAGTCAGGACCTCGGTGACGACTGGTCCATAGTCAGGGCCCAGCACGGCACTATACTGGAAGAGAACGCTCTGGATTGGGAGGATCCAGAATGCCAAAACGGGGATCCAGGTGTGGATGTTGGCGGGCAGCACGCGCTGGAAGGCGCTCTTGTTGATAAGAACGACCAGGGCAATGAACATGAGACTCTTCTGGTGCCATATCGCGGCGGGGATGCTTCCATAGACCGGGGAAAGAGCGAGCTGCGAGACTGTGGAGGCGAGGCCGGCAATGGCCATGAGGGCCGTCGCCCACAGGATGGCGACAGATTGCGGCCCACTGGCGTCACGACTACCAGGCTGGGCAGGAGAGGGCGCCGGGGCCTTCTTTGAAATGGAAGCCATGGTGGTCAGGGACTGTGGCGGGAGAACAGAAAAGGGCGAGCCAGCGCCTTGGACGGATGGGAGTTGGTTGCGGAGACTTAGGGAATGGGATGAGAGAGAGAGCCGGGAGGTGATTGGAGACGGGCCAGATATGACAAAATTTGGAGGCGAACGGGACACCTGGCACGCTCTGCAGGGCGCGTGCAGTTGGATGCGAGGGCAGCTCACGGACGCGGGCCTGGCATGGACGCAGTGGGTTCTCGTGCTCGGGGCGGGGGGCCGGGCTTGGCTGGCTCAGAGGCGGCAGCAGAGGATGCGGTAGAAGTAGACAAAGAAGGTGCACACAGACTGGACGGCCCCGGAGCAGCGCTGGAGGAAAGCGGACATGGCGTGTCGTGAGTCGTCGTCTCCAGGCGGGTGGGTGGAACGGGGAGACGGGGGACGGGGAGCAGCAGGGCAGGGCAGGGCAGGGAGGGCAGCGCCGGCGCCGGCGCAGTAGCAGGGCGCCGGGCCTCTCTGCAGGTGCAGGTGCAGGCGCAGGCGCAAGTGGGCGCGCCCCAGTGCTGGTGCCAGCCCGAGGGCGCAGGGAGCCCGCCAGGCCCTATCGCGTGAAACGACCTCACCCAGCGCGCCCCACCCGGGCGGACCCTGTCCGATTGCCGCTTCAAGCCTCCACGCGCCACTTCAGACAAGACACGCTCCTCTCCTCACCGGTCCGTCGTCATACCCCAAGATTCTTTTTTTCTTGCTAAAGGCCCCGAGCGCCCCCGCCCACGAACCACCGCGCTCCTCCTCCCACGCCGTCCGTCGCTCGTTCACCCTTTCCCTTTCCCCAGCCCCCCAATGCCTTTCCTCGGCCAGCAAAGCATGCACGTCGACGAGCCCACCGCACCGCAGATCGATGCCGCAACTGAGAGCCCGCCGTCGCGCAATTTCAACGCCCCCGCCCCCGCCCCCCAACAGCCTGCCGACTACCGCCGCCGCCCCCCACGCGACCACGACGACCCCGATGACGAGGACCAGCAAGCCCGCGCCCACCGCATCCGCGTCAAGAATCGCCGCAAGCGTTATCTCGACACCCACCCCGAGTACTTCTCCTCCGGCCTCGAGCTGGCCGACCCCTTGCTGTACGACCGCCTCGTGCGCCGCTTCCAGACTCCCGCCGAGCGCGAGGCAGAAGGCCGCGCAAAGGGCTACTCGGGCGTGCTCGAGGCCGACCTGCTGCGCTCAGAGGCCAAGCTGCAGGCCCTGCAGAACCCGGACGCCTCGTCCATCGCCGTGCGCCGTGGGCCCAACGGCGAGATACTAGCCATCGAGGAAGACAGCGACGACGAGATCAAGACCAAAGAGGAGGGCCTGGCCCGCTGGCGCGACGACATGGGCCAGCGCTTCCTGCGCGGCGAGGACCGCGACTTCCGCTACGAGGAGGTCGACGAGAGCGAGGAGTGGGATGACGTGCACGAGGAGGAGCGCGCCGCCCAGGAAAAGTACTTCGACGACGAGGAGCCCAGCTGGATCCACTCGGGCCAAGGCACCCCCAAGATCGCGGGGGAGACGGGCGTGCAGGACTTTTGACAACCAAAGCCCCTCGGCGTTTCTGCTCCCTCCACTACGTCATCAAAACCCCGCAGGCCGACTATTTGCCCGAAGCAGCACAACCACACCCAAACCGCCGCCGAGTCCGCCAACGGTGCCACCACCGTCACCGTGGCCACCCACGTCGGTTGCCAGATATGTCGTCGCCCGTCATTTCTGAAAGTCAAGCTCTTCACTTGAGCGCCGTCGCCGTCCTCGGCCGGCGTCCGGTGAAGTCGAGCGGCAGTATGATGAAGAAGCTTTTCCAGGAACGGAATGGCTCGAAGTTTACAGCATTGCGAGCACATCCGGATGGACGAAGCTGTGCTACTCCGTTGCAGCCGAGTTGTCATTCAATCAAATCCTGCAAAGATGAGATTCCAGCAGCCCGGGGGTTTCTTGGGCACGTTTCCAGCAGTTCTGGGATGAGACAGGCCGCGGGCCATGACGCGAGGGCCAATACTGCCTAACGATGGCGTGGGCATAGATCAACTTCTCAGCAGCCGATCCTGCACGCCTTACAAGCGGAGAAGTCCGGGATGTGAGAAAAAAAAAAGGGCCATTCATCCTTGTTTCCAAGGCATCATTTTCTTTCTTTCTACTTCGATGATCCCCCAATTTTTTCTCATATTTGCTTTCAGTATGAGCGGTCGTCAGACACGTCCTGGAGCAGCTTTCTCCAAGGAAATTAGCAGATTTTGCTTATGCTGCGAGAGTGCGTTTGAAGAGAAAAGACCGGCTTAGAGAAATATGGACCAAGAGACGATGGCCCCCGAACTTTTGCAGATTAACTTATTCTGCAAGAGCCCGGTTGGGACTCTTTTTTTTTGGAAAGAGCTGTGCGAACAGATCCGAACTAGTCTCGGACATTTTGGAGCACTTGTCCAAACGTGGGTTGCTCCAACTTTCTCTCTACGCGTACATTTGGATGTTTGTTCGTCCAAACGCGCATATACAAGAGATTGGGTGGGCCTGCGACGTCTAGAGACACAATTCAAGTCCCGTGTAAGCTTCGAATCTGCTGTCGAAGCTCTTTCTCAAGACTGACCCCCCTGTTTCCAAGGGAAGTACGGAGCTCGCCAATTTCGACGGGACGTATAAGAGAAAAGAGAAGGGATGCGGAAGCAGTTATCACGCATCATTTTGACTGCCGACCTTTCCTGCCTTTGAGACTGCTTCGATGACCTGAGTTCTTGTTTTTTTTTTTTCTTTCTTTTTTATACGCTTTTGAGCGAACCGAGCATGCTTGTTCTTCCTTTGAGCGAAGCGTTACGTTTTCTCGCTCTGCTTCTTTCTCTCCTCTTTCTTCCACTGCCTTCCAGCTAGCGAACATCATCCTGTTCTTTTTTTTCTCTTTTTTTTCTGCCCGTATCACAATTTAATATGAGGTTATGACTTCTCATGTACGAAGAAAGAAGACCATTTGGCGCGTTCGTTTCCAAATATAGGGATCTTTGATATTCTTTGTTTCTCATTCTCATGACGCTTGACACAAGTATATACTTTCCCTTCTAAATGCTACAAGATTTTGGACCTTTGCAAATGACCACGGAGGTATTTTCCTGTCCTATGCTTCTCTCTCAGTCCATCCAGCATCTTCGTATCTACCAGAACCATTGTCTCTGATACGCCGAAGTCCTAAACATACATCCTCGAAACATCCCTGGTGGACGCAGCCGTAAATGCAAATTCTTGGCCAGTTGTAAGCAATCACCCAAAGGTGGATGGCGTGATGCTGCCCATGCATTCACCTCCGTGTTACAGCTTCAACTCCAACACCCTTCCAGCACCGCATCCGCGCAAACCGCCCTCGTGCCATCGTTACAACGCTTCGTGAGCTGACGTATGCAGAGTAGTTTAGAAGCAGAAGACCTGGTCCTCGAGCTTGCTGACTGGCCTGGCCTTGTCGAAGCCCAGGGACTCGGCGGCCTTCTTCATCGCGCTGACCATGGGAGGAGGGCCGCAGACGAGGATCTTGACGTCCTTTGCAGGAGCGGGGAGCTTGGACTACAGGATCGTCAGCACATTGCAAGCGCCCACAAAGGAGGAAACTTGAGCCAAAGCAGAGACGTTGCGAAGATGAAGCATACCTTGATCATATCCGCCGTCACGAAACCCACGCCGCCGGTCCAGCCCTCGGGCGGGTTGTTCAGGACATAGTGCACGCGGAAGCCCGGGTCCTTGGCGGCCAGGGCGTCCAAGTCGTCCTTGAGCAGGATATCCTCGGGGTTGACGTTGGCAAAGATCAAATCGACCTCGGTCCTGTCGCCGGCGGCGCGGCCGCGGTTGATGGCCTTGATGATCTGCAGCATGGGCGTGATGCCGGTGCCGCCGGCGATCATGCCAAAGTGGCGCACCATGTTGGGCGTGTAGACCATGGCACCCTTGGGCCCCCTGACCTTGATCTTGTCGCCGATGGCCAGGCCGGCCACGTGCTTGGAGATGTTGCCGGTCGGGTAGGACTTGATGAGCAGGTCGACGTGGCCGCGGTCCTCGTCGGACGAGATGGGCGTGTAGGAGCGGACGACTTCTTTGGGCTGGCCCGGCAGCGTGGCCGCGATCGAGATGTGCTGGCCGATGGGCAGGCCGAGGGTGTCGGTGGGGCGCGGGAGGGAGAAGCGGTAGCTGGCGAGGTTTTGCGTGGTGAGTGTCAAGCGGTCGTTTGTGGGAGCTGGGGCGCGGCGGAGGGCCAATTGAGGGACGGAGGGAGTGAGAATGCTTACATGGCGGTGTTGTGGGTCAGGACGGTCTTCTCAGTGAGAGGGAATTCCTGGAAGGCGTCGGGCTTGAGCACCTTGCGGGCTTCTGGACAACGAGAAGCTGGTGGTTAGCGGGAATCGACCGATGTCGGAGGTGGGATTGGAGGACGCAAGTGGGAGCGGCGCGTACGGTTGCTGTAGACCTTCCAGCCGCCGAGCAGAGCGGCAATGACGAAGGCGAAGGGAACCCATTCCTTCTTGATAATGGCGGTGCCGACAATCAAAAGGGCGGAGGGAATGTAGACGCCGTGCACGAACTGCGGTGCGAAGGCTCCCGACATTGCTGCTGGCAGCGCGGGAGGTGCTGGGATGGTGGAGGTGTGGGAGGAGAAGAGGAAGCGGGCGGAAGAGCAGCAGTGGAGGGGCGCGCGCTCTGTGGTGGTGGGCGGTGGGCGCGAAGGTGATTCTTAAGAGGAAGCCGAGCGGCGCCGATGGTTGAGCTCTCAGAAAAGCTGGTGTGGGGAAAATCCACCCGAGAGACCCAAGGACCCCTTCGTCGCTTTGGGCAATGCCTTCCGGCCTCGCGCCCTCCACGCGCGGAAACACGCCGCTCAGACGTCGTCGCGGGGCGCTGCGGTGACTGGACCAGCCTGAGGCCGCGATCACCGCTCCGAGGCTCACCGTGTGCGCAGCACTGCTCGCTCTCTCACGTCCCCAACGAGAACCACCGCCCGCGTTCCCCGCAGCCATGGCGCCCGGCGATATCAGCGAGCGCTCGCCCGCCGCCGCGCCTCCGGTCACGCCACAGAAAGGCGACCATCCGCAACTGCCACAGCAACCGCGCGCGCCGGCCGCTTCGGCATCCGTTCCGGCATTCACCGGCAATGCTCCCATCCTCACCACCACTACCGCACCCGATACCCACGGCATCGGCCCAAAAACTGTAGCCGACTACCTCGCCGCCTACCCCCATCTCACCGATCTGGACAAGCACATCCTCTCTCTCGCCTCCGACGCCGACTTCACCCCGCACAGCTGGGCCAGCCTGCACTCCCTCATCGGTACCAACGATCTGCACCTGCTGACCCGCAGCCCAAGCCAGACTCGCGCCTATCTCGACTGGACGACCGGCATCCGCAACAAGTTCGGCAGTATCACGAACTATCTGCTGAAGAAGCGCCTGCAGTGGACCCCCCTGGGCAATCCGGAGACTGATGGCTTTCTCTTCGAGTTCAAGAACCGCACGCCATTCGCACATCAGGACGACTACGTAGTCCGGCGCAACGACTGGCCGTACGGCTTGGATCCTGGCATTGTGCACATCTGTGTCTGGCTGAAGACACCGCTCGAGCTCAACCCTGAAGACGGCGACTTGACGGATCTCTCGCGTGGCCAGGTCGAGGATTTCGTGACCAAGGCTTTCAGGGAGCCTCTGGGCGAAGCGAAAAAGGGAGACAGCGTGTTGTGGTTCAAGAACTGGGCGAAGCTGCAGAGCGTGAGAGGCATTGATCACGTGCACGTGTTGATCAAGGACGCCCCGCCTGAGTTGCTCCAAAGGTGGATGAATTGAGCGATTTGGTGTGAGCGCGGATCACTGCATCGGTAGGGCATGGAGAGACGGCCGGCCGACGACTCTCCTCTGGCTGACCGCCTTATCAACGCGAGAGCATCATGTTCGAGCTAGAAAGTGAGTAGAATTAGACTTCCCTTTGCTCACTCCGTCTTCCAAACAAGAGTTCCACATGCTGCCGCAGTGATAAGACGACCGCCTTTGAATGGCTGAAGGCAAAGAGACCTGGAGGTTCAAGATGCATCCCGGCCTTGCCCGACGTGTCACAAGCGGTAGAGTCTCGTGCTCTCTGCACCTCAGCGCCCGGACGTGTCTCTCCCGAAATGCCGGCTTCGACAATGAGAGCTGAGTACCGTCGAGGGAGTGGCTTCGCTAAAAAGATCTTAAAACCTTGATAGCACCTCGCTGCCGGATAAGTGTTCCGGCCAATGGCGGGACACTTCGACATCTGTACGATTGCGGGAGACGCATGTGGTGGCATTACAACGAAGGCGTTGCACGGCCAAGCCTATCCATTTGACAGGTTGGGATGTGCGCAATAGCTTGGTCAACGCAAATGTAAGACGTTCGCCTAATACCAACCCCAGCTCATAGTAAAAGGCATGTAAGATCTACTCATGCATGTCAGACAGCCAACTTCTGACCTAGGGATCTGTGGCAGCTTCGATGTCTTGAAGCCGGACATGCTGGCCCACCAATCCGAGAGAGAATGGTGGCCAATGTGGATCCCATTTATCCTTTCACCCTCTGTCGATGACCCAATAGCCGTGTTTTATCACAACAAGGCAAAAACCACAGCCAATCGCCTGATCAGCTACAAGAGAATTTCATGAGTAGTTGGGACGAAAATATTCCCTCCTGACGTCCGGACTCCAAACGTGGCCTGCTTCCGAGGGACATCGGAACTAGCCACGCGGAACTTCAGAGGTTCTTGTGCTATATTTATACGACAATATCGAATGAAGAGCATCAACTAGCCGACGCTCCATGCTTACAGGGTACTGTCGACAGCCAGCCCCAGTCCTACCATGCGACTGACTCAAGCCCGGAGGATGAGTGGGTAAGTCTCTGGCCTCATGCATGTGTGATCTGCGGCCAGGACCACGGTTGGCAACGGTGGTCGTGTGCCTAGAGCATGCGTAAGGACACCGGAATAACAAGCTAACAGTAGTGCTAGAGGAGTCATCCGGCGGGAGGCGAATATCACCAGCAAGCGCCCAACCTACCCACCGTTCCCATCCTGAATCAGCAAAGGGCAAACCCGCGGAAACTTTCGACTGGGCCACGACACAGTAAGCTTTCGTTTGCGCCGATCGAAAAGACGATGCGCTTTTTCGACGCACCTCGGAAGGGTTCTTCTACTCGTGAATGACCACCGCATCCTCGACTTACACGAAGAAACCTCCCTTCCCGAGGCAGTAATAGATCAACACCACCATCCCCCGTAAACAGCGACGATCCGATACGGCGCATCGGTCTCTTCCCACCAAGTTAACGCGCGGCCCGCAGCCGAAAGCAGCCGAATACACAGCGGTAAGTTCCTGACGATCCCTTCGCCAAAAAGACGAGAAAGCTCGAACTTACTATTCATTCGCCAAGTATTAGCTTCTTCCTCGCCTGCTTTGCCTTCCCTCTCGAAGAGGTTTAAGGCTCACCCTCCCTCCACCCGACCCGCCGGTAAACCTTCAATCCCATACCACCAAGTCTACTTCGCCCCAAACCCAATCGTCCGCCCCTCCCGATCCCTGACACTTACCTTACCCACCACCGCCTCCCGGCCTTTCCTCCGGTCCAGAAGCGTCGGTCGGCGCGCTCCTTGTCCGTCTTCCTGTCAACTAACTCCTCCCCCTCACTCCTTTCGGTATACGCTTTCCGCGGACCCTTTGCCCCCTTCCGCGCCCATGTTTGCTGCCCGCCGCGTTCGGCAGGCTGTTCCGAATGACGAAATAAGGTCTGCGCAGGCTGGTAGGCAGGTAGGCAGGCAGTGCGCGTATTATTCAGAGAGGAGCAAGGAGCGCGCCCGGTCACACATCCCCCCGGCATCGCCTCGACCCGGAGGATCCGGATAGGCCAGCAGGTAGTTTTTATTTTTCTTTAACCTTCACACACGCCGCTACGCGGACATGTGAAAGAAAAAAGATAAGTTAGTCCGCTCGAGGGAAAAAAATTAATGCAAAGCACAAAATCGGAGACAGCCGGTGCGCAGCAGCAAGTGAATAGTCCAACAAACGGACTATCTCGGGGTTTCTCTGCGGCTATGAGCGGTAGACGCTACAAGCGTAGGTACACTTATGGCGCCCGCCTCCCTCGTGTCTTCTTTCGATAGCGAGAACTTAGCGTACCAGCCTGGGCTGCTGCGCTTAGGCTACGCGCTACCGGGCAAGCCTTTTATCATTTACCGTTTCCCTTGCTTGCTCTTTTTTTTGGCCGTAGGTTTCAATAGCCGCGGCGCCCAGTTTTTTATCTTCAGCGCTCCGTTGAAGGTGGAAAAAAAATTCCATGGATAGAGAGAGAGAAGAGAGAGAGAGTTGAATCTTTCCGTATCGTCTAAGCTCAAATTTCCCCGGTTCCCAGTCACCTCCGGAGGCAATAGACTTCACGTAATGCCGAAATAAAAGCTAATGGAAATAAAGAGGGAGGAAAGGAAAAAACCAATTCCGAAGACGACACGCATCCAGAGAGCCACGAATAATTGCAACGCGGATACACGGTGGACGAATAGAGAACGAGCCTGAGAATGCCTTATCAGAATTCCACAACTCCACTCACCGCCCCACCACATTACCTTTTTTCTCCCTCTTCCCCGCGACAACAAATAAAAACGGGCATATATCATGCGGAATATACTCCTTGAACCCCACAAAATGAGCATACCCTCGCTCAACGTCCACACCTCCCCGGACGGCACTCGTCTTCCGCGTCTGGACAAGTCATCACAAGACACTGACACGTCCTCACAAAACACTCACCGCTCAAGCAGCACAGAAAAAAAAATGAAGGAAAAAAAGGCACACGCCGGAAAAATTTTTTTTGATAAAGTAAGCGCGCGACATTAAGCACCTTGCCCTTCCTCAACGCACATCAAACGCCCCGTCCCCCACACTCTTGTTTTCTCTTTTTCCCCACAGTTTTTCTTGGTCTCGTTTGACACGCGCCCGCATGCCTGGCGCACTCCCGGAACCCCAAGCCACCCTTTCCCCTCCCGCCTTCCTCCCTCCTCTTCCTCCTCCACCTCCTCCTCTTCTGATCCTTCCTCCCCTCCTCGGCCGGCCGGCAAACTAGCCTGGCTTTTCGCCTTCCCGCCTTCCGCCTTCGCCTTCGCTTTGCTCTCTTCGCCGCCCCCGTCTCTCCCCCGGTCTTGTCAAGAGGTAAACACGTCGTCATTCTGCGGTAACGCCGAGCGTGAAGAGGGGAGGGGAGCCGGGGGACAAAGTAGCACAGCCCCATCTCCGAATATATTTCGTCTTGGTCCTCTTGTGCGTCGATCGAGCTTTGTGCCTCGCCATTGTTTAGAGAAGCGGGGCCTCTCTCTCTCTCTCTCTGTTCGCGGGGCAAGGCGGAG
>JAJJID010000452.1:0-31897 GCA_022204955.1 Macrophomina pseudophaseolina | reverse complement strand
TTTTTGGCTATTTTGGGGGTATATAAGGTGAAACAGCGACTCTAATATTTAATCACGGCTATATGGCGTAGTTGGTAATCTGGCTGACCGGCAATACATGCATTGCGTGCGACCGCATTAAGGTAGTGATATCTCGGAGTCGACTGGGACCGTGGGGTTATGTCGGCTGGTTGTCGAATTAAGGGCCTGTTAGTTAATAGAAAGAGGGTTGTCCGGCGCTAGCGGATTTCGTCTAGTGGTCTGTAATGCCCGACTAGGTGACCTAGTACCGAGTTGCTCTAACGGGTAGCTATCCTATAAGGGCCGGCTCTAACGGGCCATTCACTATAGGTTAATGGGAAGAATTAATGTTACCTAGATCGAGCCTAGCTTCGGCCGGGCTAAATTACTTATTTTTTTCTTTTCTTCCTTTTTTCTCTAGGTAGGTGTCTAGGGCCGCCGTGTCCTTAAGAGCAGCTGCGGGCTCCTAAGTAGGCCTTATATAACCTTGCTATTTAACTTAATATTATAGCTGGCACCTCCGTTAACCGGGCTTCTTTGTTATTCTTTTACCTATAATCGCCTCTACTATCTATTCGTCTTGGCCGTCTACTTAGATAGGCGTTGGCTGGTAGTTATCTTAAATCTAGCTTGGTAGAGGGTCCGTTCCAGCCGGTCTAAGGAGGTCTACGTGGAAGACGTTATAGACCGTACCGGGTACGTCTAGCTTATAGTTATAAGAGCTAATTACCTTAGTAATAGTAAATTTAGCCACTTTATCATTAAGTTTCTTGCTTGGCCGGTCTGTCCGTAGATTCTTAAGGTTTAGCTATACCTTATTACCTACTTTATATGCTGGCGAGGGGTTCCGTTGCCGGTTTACTTAACGTTCTTGCTCTTATTAAGTCTCTGCCATTAACGCTTGCGCCTAGTCCATTACCTCCTTAATCTTAGTGATAATAGCCTTAGCCCGAGCTACGGGGGACTGCCTCTATTAGTTACTTAGCTATACATCTTTGGGTAATTTGAGTAGCTTAACGTGGTAACTATAAGAGAAAAAGAAGGGGCTTATCTAGGTAACTATTAATATTCTTCTATTTAGTACTAGCTAGACAACTAGTAACTAATCTACCTAATCTCGTTAATAGTAATTAGCGAATAGGGCTATTTTCTGTACTACCTTAGTATTTATTCATTTCATTGAGCCGTCCGTTTATGGGTAGTAGGTAGTTAATATTCGTCACTTAATCTCAAGTAGCTAATAGATCTGTTACTATAAGAGGCTAACGAATTGCGTCCCTCTATCTAATACGATAGCCGCTAGTACTCTATAGTCCCAGTAGAAGTGACTAATAAAGAGCCTTACGATAGTTTCCATTTCTAGATTTATACACGCCTTAAGGATAACCCCTTTTCCTAACCGGTCGGTTATTACTATAAGTATTTCACAGCCGTTGCTTAATGGAAGTGGCCTAATAAAGTTAATCGAGATCTCGCGCCACTATCTATCCAGTACTAGTAGTAGTTTAAGAAGTTCTTATTTTCTATTCCTCTAGACTTTAGTCCTACCGTAGGTGTTATAGTTTCAGCAGAACCTTCGGATATCGTTAACGAATCCCGGCTAAAAGAATTGCCTTGCTACGAGGTTAACCATCTCGATTCGTCCCGGGTGTATCGTAAGGAGTAAGTCATGTATCTTCTAGATAATCCGTGTCTATAAGGGTTTCGAATCTAGTACCCATTTCCTTTCTCTAAATAGGAGGTCTCCTTGGTTGTTTAATAAACATTCGGCTATTAACACCTTAATCCTGCTAGATAGTTCTAGGGGAAACATCCTATCCCCTTATTGGATCGCTTTTCTTAGTTAGCCTAGGATGTTATCTTAACTTTGCACCTCTTACCATTGATCTAGAAGTGCCTGTCCGTAGTTATATTACCCTAGGTATACTAAACGGGGTCTAGGGGCGTTTATAATTATTAACTAATTTGTTGTATCATTGTTTCGCAACGTTAGCCTAAATACTAGTTGGGCTGGATTTAGCCGGCTAGTGCTTTTATCATTATTTAGTTGTAGGTCTTCATCATCCTAGTCATTTAGTTCTTCTGGATCTTCCACTAGCCCCGTATTAAGGGTGAGTCCTTAGCGAGCTAGTAGTAGTAGCTGGGCTATTCTTTGCTCAAGCCTTCAACCCGTGTCCTGCGTGGATAGGTCTTAGTCCCTTCTAGTAAGCGCATCTGCTAATCTATTAGTTACTCTGGGGGTATATTTAATTATAAAAGAAAACCGGCTAAGCTCTCTCTACTACCGAATCTATCTTTTAGATAGTCTCCTCATGGTAGTAAAGTATTCTAGATTCTTATAATTAGTAAGGATCTTAAACTAATTAAGCCCCTCTAATTCGGAATCCCATTAGTGTAGGTATTTAACTATTACAAGTAGTTCCTTATTATAGATTGGATAGTTATATTTAGCAGGGAGGTTCTTTTTTAAAAAGAATGTTACTGGGTATAGAAAGCCATTATTATTATACTACTAAAGGACACCACTAGTGTAGTATCTAGAGGAGTCTATTGTAAGGACCGTTTCTCGTTTCGGGTCGAATTATATTAGTACTAGGGTAGTAATAAAAGCCTTTTTTAGCTTCTTAAAAGCTATGTTGGCCTTCTCATTTTATTAAAAAACCGTGCCCTTTTTAGTAAGCATAATTAGGGGGTGTATTAGGCTAGAAAATCCCTTAATAAACCGTCTATAGAAATTAGTAAATCTAAGAAAACCTTGCATGCCCTTAATAGTAGTCGGTACTATCTATTCTTAGATTGCTCGGACCTTCTCTAGATCTATTCGGATACCCTTACTAGCCTCGATTATATAGCTAAGGTGCTTTGTTAACTAGACTTCGAATTCACATTTCTTAAGATTAAGCTGGAGGCCTGCAGTATCTAATTTAGCTAGTACCTTATTAACCTTCTTGCAGTGATCCTGGCGAGAACCGTCCGTAAAGATTAGGATATTATCTACATAGGCTAAGACAAAATCGTCTAAGAAATCCCTTAACGTCTAGTTAATATACTGCTAGAAGGTACTCGGTGTATTAGCTAGCCTAAACGGGGTAACGAGCTATTTGAATAGTCCGAATCGAGTTCTAAATGCGGTAAGCCACTTATTACCTTCCTTAATTCATATTTTATGGAAGGCGGCAGCGACGTCAAGCTTAGTAAACTATTTAGCCTTACTAATCCAATTAAGTGTCTTCTAAATAAGCGGTAACGGGTAATAGTCCTTCCTAGTAATTTAATTTAAGGCTTGGTAATTATAGTAGAAATAGAGCCCCCCTCCTAGTTTCTTTACAAAGAGGATAGGGGTAGCGGCAGGCGAGTTACTAACTCGAATAAAGCTTTTATTAAGGTAATTATTTAGCATTTTCTAAAGTACTAGGAGTTCGTTACGGGATATATTATATAGAGGTCCCTATAGTAATTCTAGTATCCGTTCATTAATATCCTTTTCCAATTCAATGTGGTAATTAATGCTAGGCCAGTTAGGTAGTAATTTCTTAGCTTTACTTTTCTTAAATAGGAGGTACCGTTCCTAATTAATCTAGTGTGGTAGATTAGTCTTAACGTTAACTAGAGCCTTCTCTTTTAGGGCCTTATCAATATTAGCGAGGCTTATAGTAAAGATTTAGTATCCTTTCTTCTTGTATTGCTAGTATAAGGAGCGGAACGCGTACGCTCTAATCAGTATTTCTTAGGGCTTAGGTAGATTAGTATTTTACTTAACTATTAAGCCGGTGTCCTTAAAGGTAATCGTCCGTTCGCTTTAGTCTAGTATTGCCTTTTCTTATACTATCTAGGGGTTGCCTAGCATAATATTACAGCTAATAAACCTTAGAACAATATAGAAGAATATTCGTTTTTAATTATAGCTACTAATATCAACTTCTACCTAGGCTACTTTCGTGATTCGCTATCCGATAGGTGTTAAGCCGTCTAGTGTTCTTAAGAATATTTAGATGCGTGGGAGTTTATAACATTTAGTGAACTTATAGCTTATTATAGTATAGTATTTATAGCTAGTATTAGTAAGAGCTTTACTAAAAGACTCTTTATTAACTAAGACTAAAGTAAAGAGTAAATTCTATTCTAATTTAGATTATTATCTTCGCTAGTTAGCTTATATTACTTATTTCTTCTCCTCTATTAGCTCCTGCCTATATCTTTTAGTAGGAGCTACTCATTTTCTAAATACTATAGAGAGGTATTATAATCTTCTACCTCCTCTAGCTCTAGTCCCTTAGGATCTCCTTGTTGGGCTAGCCTTGCTATACGCTCGGGCCTCCGTAGTGGCCGCTAGGGGCATTAACTAATGCAGTGCGTAGAGTTACCGTAGTAGTAGTAACGGTCCTCTTCTCTACGCTTCTATATTTCTTGGGTATCTATCTATTTGGCACGGCGCCCCTAGGCTACTTTTACTAATCTAGTAGGCTCCTAGTCTATATTATCACGTTAGGGCAACGTTGGTTTTGGCTACCTAGGCCCTGACTGCCTACTAGTAGACTCTACCGAGCTAATCTTATTTCGACTACGCTAATAGCCTTCTTACTAGCCTTACTAGGCTTTCTTTCTAGTATTGCATAGGTTGAATGCTTCTAGCTAGTCATTAGTATGCTTTAACTTAGTATAGTAGTTCTTAAAGGACTAGCTTATACTTCTAAGGCCGATTATTCTTTGTTGCAGCTCTTAACTAAGCCCTGCCTCTAGGTAGGCCTTAAGGATTTCGTCCGGCTAGTTAATACCTCCTGCTTTTAGTACAAGCTTACAGAATTTAGTAAAATACTTTATAAATGGCTTATTTGTTTGGCGTAGCTTATATAGCTTATGCTAAGCCTTCTCTTATACATAGGGGTCGCTAAAAGATAGGCGTAGCTAATCTAGTAAATACTAAGCAGTTATACTACTCGTGTTAATACTAGTCTATACCCACGGCTATAGCTAACGTGCTGCCTCACCCCTAAGTCGATTATAGAGTATAAAGAATTTTATAGCTTTAGTACAACTAGTATAGTCTACTAGGAGCTTTATCTATACTTAGAAGATCTAGGGTTCTAGCTCGTCCCTATTACCTAAAAATTTAGTAAGAGGGCTAAGGTTCTTAGTAGGGTTATCTTACTAATATAAGGTTGCATAATTTTATTCTTATATTAGTTAATTAGGGTTTCGGGGCTTGTCTCCCGATAACTCTCTAATACTAGTTATTTTACCTTCCTTTAGCTAATCCACCTTGCATATTAAGGAGGTAATTTAAGATATTATCTATTGCATTAACTATATTATCTCCTAAGACTTGTAAGGGCGCTGCTACTAAGCCTGCTACTCTTACGCTTATCCTTAAGTATCCATTTCGATAGTTCTAGTAATTCTAGTGATTCCGGTGATTCCAGTAATTCTAGTAATTCTAGTGATTCCAGTGATTCCAGTGATTCCAGTAATTTTAATAAGACTAGTATACAACTGTCTTTACCATTTAGTAATTCCGTAAGACCGGTGTACAATCGTCTTTGCCGTTTAGTAATTCCGTAAGACCGGTACGTAACCATCTTTAACACTCGGTGTCTAGTAATTCCATATTTAATATGTTCCTTAGGTATTAAAGTTCTAGCTAATATTAAGGCTCAACCTTAGAATAATTATTAAAAGGTTTATTATGCTATGTACAAGAAGCTAGAACTTAAGAAAAAAAGAAGAAAAAGAAGAAGAAGAAGAAAAAGAAGAATAATTAACTTAAATATAGGGGTAAAATAGAGTTATATATTTACTAAGGATTCTTCTAAAGCTTACTTTTACCACTAGGCTTTCAGACCATAATACTGTTATAATAATAAATATATTTTAAACTATTTATTATTATAAACCACCTCTAAATATATAGTTATTAGGGTAAACTAACTACTAGACTAGTTATTGCTATATCTTTTATCTACTAGTAGGTGTTAGCTAATAGTAAAAGATTAGCTAAGTAGTTTTATAGTACTAATAGAAACCTAATATAGTTAGATTATTATAATATTTATATAATATAATAGAAGCATAGTAGACTTTAAAAGAATATACTAAAAATACTTTATTATTTATATAGTTACATAAATATAGATTAGTAGTTATAAAAATATAGATATTTATTAAAACTAATTAAAGTAAAGATAAAGAGTTATATTATAGTATCTTTCTCTATATATTATGAACCCCACGGGCGTTAGTCCCGCATAGGCAAATATCCCTTAAGGGATAGAAACCCTTACGGGAGGAAATCCCGCAGGGAAATACCAACCACAGGAAAACAGCGCTTAAAGAGCTTAGTTAGGAAGTAGGCGGCGCGATAGAATCCCGTAGGGGAATAACTCCCTTAAGGGAACGGTTCCCGCACAGGAAGGCCGAAGCCATAATCGCAAGAAACTATAGTCTAGCAGTATAATACTCCCTTAGTAAGGGTCGCGGGCAGAATCTAGAAAACCGGCAGAGAAGCATATTACGCAATAATAAATAAGGTAGACATCACTATCGTTCGTAGAAGAAGGTTAAAAGTCGGATTCTAGAAAGTAGGCGTTAGCGCCCGAGTCACGTAGGCCCCATAAGGACCTACTAGGATTAACTTAATCTAAGAACACTAATCTAATACTATTAATCTAGCTGCTTTGATTTAGCTATATCAATCTAGATTATTATAACTCTCCTATAGTATATAAATATACTTATTAGGTAGTACTTTAACCTTCGTAGTTAACTTAAGATTCTAATATAGACTTATTAGAGGTAATAAGCCTAACGCGTACCACGCCCTAACCTATTACGTAATTACTACCTATTATTCTAATCCTTTACCCTTCTCTTATTCTTTAAGGTAAACCTTATCGTTACTCGATCCTACTAGGTGATTCTAAAGCCTAGTAGAAGAGGCTGCCGTTATACTTTAACTACTATTCTTATAAGGAAAGGTAGTTCCGAGAAGAGAAACGACCAATAAAAGGTAGTATTACTTAATACTTAATACTAACTAAGTAATATAATAAACGACGTTAATATAAATAATAACGGTCTTCTATAGCTAACTATAGCCGACCTTTTTTAGGTTATCTAAGATATATAGGACCAGATTAGCGAGCTACGCGAACAACTTTAGGAGTAGACTAATGAGAATACCTAGCTCTATTAATAAGTAAACGAGCTCCGTAACTAAGCTACTCCCGCTCCGGTACTAGCTTCTATTATAACTTTCCCAACGGACCTTACATCTAGAAACGAGTCGCTAGCCCGAGTTAAGAAAACTACTACGAAGACGACTAAACCCGATCTCTTCTACGATAACCGAAAGAAGCTCTAAACCTTTCTATCTTAACTCGATCTTTACTTCTTCTTTAACTCTCGCAAATTCGAAAGTAAGGATCGAAAGGTTATATTCGCTACTACGTACCTACGCGATACCGTAGCCTAGTAGTTCGAACCCTACCTTAGGGACCGTATAAGCAAGGAGCTAAGCTAATAAAAGAAAGATACTAGCAAGATCTTCGCTAGCTATAAATACTTTGTTAATTAAATTAAATAGAGCTTCGGCGATCTAGATAAAGTATATAAGGCACGCCGAGCCATTATAAATATCTAATAAAAAACCTTAGTAGCCGAGTATACTATCGAGTTCTAGAAGGCCGCGGCCTATCTCGACGACTAGTTGGACCGCGCCTTTATAGATTACTACTACCGAGGACTTAAGGAAAAAGTTAAAGATTAACTTATAACCTAGAACGACCCTAAAACGCTAGACGAACTTATTAAGCTAGTAATTAAGTATAATAATCGCCTCTTCAAGCGATAGACGGAGCGCTATAAAGAAAATAACTATAGAGCTAATACTTCGCGCCCTATATGCCCTAAATATACTTAAAAAGGAGGCGACGCTATAGAATTAGACGCTACTTAACGAAACGATAAGGGCTATAAACGACAACCCCGACATTAGTAGACGAAGTAAGAAATAGAACACTTTAACTAAGAACTCTATATCTACTACGGAGACTAGTAGAACCCCTAATACCGCTACCTATAATAAAATAAACCTGGTAAGACTACCGCTAGCGCTACCTAGAAAGAAGAAGAACCCCACTCCGTATCTACTATAAGTAAGAAAGTTAACTATACGGCTATAAGCTAGACTACCTACTTTAACAATAACTATACTACTTACTAGAGCGATAAGTAAGCTATTAGATAGTATTCCTCCAAACCCCGATAGTTAAACCTAGCCACACGTAACAAGGAAATACTAGAAATCGAAGACCTTATTAATAATTTTTCCCTAGACTAAGAACTCGTTAATAGTAGTATAGAAGAATTTTACGAGAGTATAACTAAAAGTAAAGATAGCGTATAGTTAAGAGATACTCTAATACTATCCAATAAATAGAATATCCTTACCGAACTAGAAGTTCTAGCCGAGAGATACGGTATTAGTAGCTATCTATAGAACGAATAGAGTAACCGTACCTAGACGATATAGATTTCGTATTAAGAAAGCCTCGCCCTAACGGTTATCTAGGAATAGCGCTAGGATATGCTTTAGAAAACTTAAATTAAATAAGACGAAAAAAGATATAAACTCCTAGTAACTATAGATACGACGCTTCTTATACGCTACTACTAAGGGATCTCTATACGCGAATAAGCAGACTATAACTTTCTTTAAGAACTCGCGAGAATTCTCTACTAGCATGGAACGGCAACTATCTAGAACCGTATACTATAGTAGATCCCTAACGAGAAACTTAATCGTCCGATCTTTAGATACTAAGTACGAAAGAACCGGGTCTATTAGCGAAGATAGCTAAATAATAATAACTAGACCCGTTAGAAGTAAGTATACCTATAAGTTAATAAATAGAAAGATTATATATATAATAAAATCTATGGCTAATCTAGGTTAAAAAACTAAACGGCTCCCCTATTTAGAGACCCTAGGAGGGGCCGTCGGATAGGTCCCTTAACCAGGTTTTACATATACTAAATAGTATACGTACCTTAGAAAAAGTTCTTAGAATACTAGTAACTATCTACGGACGAACCGCAATAGCTATACTCGATAGTAGAGTAGAAGGTAACTTTATTAGCTATATCTTCGCTACTTAAAATAATATTAGACTTACGGGAAAAGACTACCCCTACTCGCTAAAAGCGGTAGATAGGTTCGCCGCCTCTTATAATAAAGGGTAGATTCGGGTCGAAATAGAACTCGTAAAGGTTACTATTAGAAAATACGTAGAGAAGATTATACTTAACGTAACCTCTATACTAGGATACGATATTATTCTAGGAATTCTATAGTTTAAAACCCACGAGCTATATATCTAATAGAAGAAAAGAATAGTTACCTTTCTAAATAAGAAGTACGTTAGATATCTAATAAGCGCTAAAAGAACACCGACGGTTAAAAAAGACCCCTTAGATATCTAAGAAATCTTAATAGACGCATTAAAGCGAATAAAAAACCGAGGAGAAAAGACGTATATAATCTTTATTAAAATAAGCCTAGAATACGAGTAGAAAATCCTAGCTCGCATAATACGGGGCCTCCGCTAGAAGAATAACGACATCCTAAAGCTAGTCGAAGAAGACTACCCCTAGAGAATCTATAAAAGATATAACCCATCCACGCGTAGATAGGTAGATATTATTAAATAAGACATTTCGGTAGCCGAGGTTAACGTAGACCTCGACAGAATTATAAGGCCTACTTCGAATAAATTAGTACCTATATCGGAATTAGAAACCGTCCTATAATAGTTCTAGGATATACTAAGAATATTCTAGAAAAGAGGTAAAGAACAGCTACTAAAGTATTAGCTATAGGATTATAAGATACCCCTACTTCTAGGAACGTAGCTAGTGTTTAAGCCTATATACTTCTTATCTAAGAAAGAGGCTAAAGCGCTATAAAAATATATTAATAAGAACCTAGAACGAGGTTATATCCGCCCGTCGTTATTACTAGCTAAATACCCGATCCTATTCGTACTAAAGAAAAATAGTAAGCTCCGTCTCTACGTCGACTACCGATAGCTAAATAATATTACGATAAAAAACCATTATCTACTACCTCGTATTAACAAACTATAGAATAAACTTAGACGCGCTAAGTACTTTACGAAGTTAGATCTCCGAGAAGGCTACTATCTAGTCTATATTAAGGAAGGTAAAGAATAGAAAATAGCGTTCTAAACTAGATTCGGCTACTACGAATATACGATAATATTCTTCGAACTTACTAACGTACCGGCTATCTTCTAGAGCCTAGTTAACGATACGCTATATCTATATATAGATATATTTGCTTTAGCTTACCTAGACGATATTCTAATCTACTCGGAAACGCTTAAGAATATACTAAGTATATAAGAAAGGTTCTAAAGGCCTTAGACGAGTAAAACCTCTAAATTACCCTAGAAAAAAGCGAGTAGTATATATAGAAGACTAAGTACCTAGGGTTTATCGTTATTCTAGAATACATTAGTATAGACGATAAGAAATTAAATATAATAAGAAACTAGTCCACGCTAAGAACTATTAAAGAAATATAATTCTTTCTTAGATTTACTAACTTTTATTAAAAGTTTATTCTAAACTACGCGAAGGTATTAATACCTCTTATAGACTTAACTAAGAAAGAACACGGGTTTATATAGAAAGAAAGATAATAAATAGCCTTCGACTTACTAAAGCGTATATTTACGAAAGTCCTAGTCCTAGGTATCTATAATCCTAATCTATCTATTACGGTCGAGACCGACGCCTCCAACTACGCTATTAAAGCAGTCCTTAGCTAGCTAGATGAGTAAGGTAGGCTATACCCTATTACCTTCTATTCGAGAAAAATAATAGACCCCAAAAAGAATTACGATGTCCATAATAAGAAACTCCTAGCTATTATTATAGTCTTTAAAGAATAGAGATACTATCTAAAAGGGACTAAATACTAAATTATAGTATATTATAACTATAAGAACCTATCGCACTTCACTACTACTAAGAAACTAAACCGACGATAGGTTAGATAGGCTAAAGAGCTAGTATTATATAATATAAAGATTATCTATAGAAAGGAATCTAAGAACGCTTATATAGACGTACTAAGCAGACGAGCCGACTATATTAAAGAAAAGCTAGGTCTATAACCTATAATACTCGATACGTAAAAAGATAGGTCTTTTATACCCGCTAGCCATAGCCGCTAGATTACTACTATTTATAGCATCGAATAGATATAACTTAAGAAAGAACTAGATAACTCGCTTACCCCGGTCTAACGACTAGCCCTAGCGATACGCCTTAAAGGCAACGAATAGAAGCGTAAGATTCGAGAAGCCTATATAGATAACGCAACAGCTTAAGAAATCGAAGAACTCGAAAACGACCCCCGAGTAACTAAAAACGTAGATAGTATAATTCTATTTTTAGAATTAGTCTACGTCCCGGTTAAACTACGGGAAGAACTCGTAAAAGATATATACGAAGCCCTAGTATACAGTTATTAAGAAATAGATAAGATAATAAAGCGAATTACGAGAAGCTATTACTTTCTAAGACTTAGAAGAACCGTCTAATAGATAGTCTCGCAATACGACCTCTATATTAAAAGTAAGGCCGTAAGATACGTATTCTATAGATAGCTTTAGCTACTACCGATACCGAAGCGCCCTTAGTAGTCTATCTCGCTAGACTTTATTATAGATCTATCTAAGTTAAGAGAGCCGCTTACTAAAGTAAAGTATAACTCAATCCTAGTTATTATTAATAGAATAATAAAATATGCCTACTACTTACTATTCCTTAAATCGGTAAATGTAGAAGAACTCGCCTATATATTTCTTAGAATAATTTTCGGCAACTACAGATTACTAGAAGAATATATATTAGATAAAGATCGACTATTTATATCTTAATTCTAGTAATCGCTTACTTAATAGCTTAGCGCTAAATATAAGCTCTCTATAACAGCATACCTATAAATAGACGGCTAGACAGAACGAATAAACTAAACGCTAGAGTAATATCTACGCTACTACCTTAACTACATATAGAATAATTAGGTTAAGCTACTTTCACTCACTTAGTTCACCTATAATAGCTTAAAAGCATCCGCTATATAAGAATCTCCGTTCTACGCTAACTATAAGTACGAACTAACAGCCTATAGATACCCGATACTAAGCGAGTTATTAGCCTAAAAAGAAATTCTTAAAGCGGACTAGCTAAAGGCACTCTATAAATAAATACACCTAGACCTAGAATTCGTAGCCCTATAAATAGGTAAATACTACAATAGACGGCACTAGGAGGCACTAAAGCTAAGAAGAAGGAATAAAGTTTACCTCCTTAGTAAAAATTTTAAATAAAAAAAGAACGACCGACTAAGTAAAAAATTAGACTTTAAAAAGGTCGGCCCCTTCAAAATCGAGGAATAAATTAGAAAGATTAATTTCCGCCTTAAATTACTAGATACTATATAGATATACCTAGTATTTTACGTCGCCCTACTTAAGCCGATACCTTAGGACGCCGCGCTAATTCGCTATATAAAGAAAATAATACCCGAAAACCTAGACGCCGATAAAAATAGAGAGTAGGACGTAGAATAAGTCCTAGATAGCGGCTATATTAACGGTTAGTTCTGATACCTTCTTAAATAGAAAGGAGATTAGAATAATACCTAGGAACTACTAGAACTCTATAACTATTAAGAACTTATTAATAAGTTCTATCGCCGAAACCTAGATTAACTAACGCCGCCGACTCGTTATACACGAAGAACCTAAAGTTAAAATTAATAAACAGAGACAACCGCACTTAATTAACTAACCCGGAACCCTTAGGTAGCGTAGAACCCGAACTAATGCTAGGAGACTTAACAGACCGGGACGACTCTATAGCGCTATTAGCTAAGGTATCGCCACGTAAATACTTTAATAATCGCCCCTCCTTAGCATCTTTAGAGTTAGAGGCGCTCCTAGCCTCTAGCGCTTCTAACTTCCTAAGCACATTAATCGCGTCCGACTTATACTATAGTATTAGAATAGCACGACGCTTAAGCAACTCCTACTACTTCTTAGTATAAGAAAGACTAAAGGCTATCTTTTAAAACTAATTCTTAAAGGCCGCACGTTCGAAGCACGCTTTATCTAGAGCACGTCGAAGACATTTAACTAAAGAAAAAATTAGTAAGTATATAAGATAATTAGAAAAAAACTAATAGTTAAAATTCTTAAGACTACTAGTATCGTAACTAGTACGCCTAGCACGATAACATTTGCTACAACGTAAGAAACCTAAGGCTACGTAATATACTATCTTAGGCTCTTTAGCCTTTCGCTAAGCATTTAGAAGCAAATATTATAAATAAGAAATAAGCATCGCGATATCTAGTAAATTAATCTTCGTACCTAAAGACTTACGCTTAGTCTTCTATGAATCGCACTTTCGTTTCGGAGGTATAGTAGAAGGCTTATAGTAAGAGAAGAAAATAAAAAAATAAAGAAAGCCTAAGATATAGATAAACGGATAAATCTTTGGGCCGAAGATCCTTAAGAGGGGAAATAGTATTACGAACCCCACGGGTATTAGTCCCGTACGGGTAAATATTCCTTAAGGAACAGAAACCCTTACGGGAGGAAATCCTATAGAAAAATACTAACTATAGGAAAATAGTACTTAAAGAGCTTAGTTAGGAAGTAGGCAGCGCGATAGAATCCCGTAGGAAAATAACTTCCTTAAGAAAACGATTTTCGCACGAAAAGACCGAAGCTATAATCGCAAGGAACTATAGTCTAGCGGTATAATACTCCCTTAGTAAGGGTCGCGGGCAGAATCTAGAAAACCGATAGAGAAGCACGTTACGCGATAATAAATAAGATAGATATCGCTATCGTTTGTAGAAGAAGATTAAAAGTCGAATTCTAGAAAGTAGGTATTAGTACCCGAGTTACATAGGCCCTATAAGGACCTACTAGGATTAACTTAATCTAAGAATACTAATCTAATACTATTAATCTAGCTGCTTTAATCTAGCTATATCGATCTAGATTATTATAACTCTTCTATAGTATATAGATATACTTATTAGGTAGTACTTTAACCTTCGTAGTTAACTTAAGATTCTAATACAGACTTATTAGAGGTAATAAGCCTAACGCGTACCGCGCCCTAATCTATTATATAATTACTACCTATTATTCTAATTCTTTACCCTTCTCTTATCCTTTAAGGTAAACCTTACCGTTACTCGACCCTGCTAGGTGATTCTAAAGCCTAGTAGAAGAGGCCGCTGTTATAGGCGGTAGGTAGGAAGGGTTACACGTAATATTAGAGTAAGAATTAATTAATAAGTTAACCACGAGGGTCCTATCTACTGTAAATAAGTATAGCCTATATACATAGGGTATTTAGTTAGATTATAGTAGATTACTAGCTAACTTACTGTAATCTAGTAAGTCGAGTAATCTATAGTTAGTGCACTAGGTAATAGATCCACCTTCTGCCCTTTAGAGTATAATCCGAACTAAGGATTTCCCGCTCTAAGGGGTTAGGGCCTTTTCTAGGAAGTAGGGCCGTCCTTCCTTTGTCCCCTCTAGCTAGTGTCGTAATACTATCCCCTCTCTAGGCGACTTTCGGCCCGAAAGTTTAAGGCTATAAGTATAGAGTAGTCCTTTCTTATCTGTTTTATTACTTATTTCTAACCTTATTTCGTAATATCTAGTTATAAGTTCTCTAAGTGCTATAATTTAGCTACTTATATTACTCGTCTAGGAGTTGTCGTTATACCTTCCTATAGTTACTATCGTAAGAAGGGCAAGGAGTATAAAATATTACTAAAAAAAGAGCTAGGAACTTTATCTTCTCGTTATTCTAAGTATATCCGTTGGGGTTATAGTTATAATATTTAGGGTGTCCCGGTTCGAGATTATAGATTCTCCTAGTTTTTAGTAAGTAGGTGTTAATAGTTATAGAAAACTTAGTTAATTAGAAGCGCGATCGCCTTCATAGGAAACGTTTAGCTACTACTAAGGCCCTATCTACTTCTTAGTAGGCTTTAGAGGCAGCTTAAAACTCCCTTCTTACTTCTATAGCCCCTTTAGAGTATTTAGAGCGGTAGAAGTAGTTTCTTAATAATTAAGAGTATAAAATAGTGCGTTGGGGTTTATTATTCTTAGAGGAGCTAGAGTTTAAGAAGGCGCATACGGTATAGCTATTAAGTTTAGGTAGTAGTAATATAGTAAATTCTAATAGAGCGGTTCCTCGGGAGGCACCGGTAGACTAGTTTTAGGTATCCTTAATGCCTCCTCTAGGTTTTATATCATAGGAGAATACTCTAGGTTTAGGCGGTTAGGGTTTTGTTAGTAGTATTCCTAGATAAGTCTTTCGTAGTTAAGGTAAGAGACTAGTTTCTATAAGGGTTTCTAAGAATTTCTAGCGGGGTCCATTTCTTTCTATTTAATAAGATACTTATATTAATCGTCGATCTAGTCTCTATTAAGGATTTTTTCTACTAGCTATTCTCTATCGACGTTATTAGGGTATATTTCGATTTCTAGATTAGTATAATAGTGGCCTCTTCTACTAGGCTTTAGAATTACCTAGCGGGGTTAGATAATAGTAGGTTTACCTTAAAGAACAAGAGAGGGGTAAAGGATTAGAATAATAGATAGTAATTATATAATAGATTAGAGCACGGTGCGCGTTAGGCTTATTATCTTTAATAAGTCTATATTAGAATTTTAAGTTAACTACGAAGATTAAAGTACTACCTAATAAGTATATCTATATACTATAGAAGAGTTATAATAATCTAGATCGATATAGCTAGATTAAAGTAGCTAAATTAATAGTATTAGATTAGTATTCTTAGATTAAGTTAATCCTAGTAGGTCCTTATAGGGCCTACGTAACTCGGGCGCTAATATCTACTTTCTAGAATCTAACTTTTAACTTTCTTCTATAAACGATAGCGATGTCTATCTTATTTATTATCGTATAACGTACCTCTCTACTAGTTTTCTAGATTCTACCCGCGACCCTTACTAAAGGAGTATTATACCGCTAGACTATAGTCCCTTATAATTATAGCTTTAGCCTTCCCGTATAAGAATTATTTTCTTAAGAAAGTTATTCTTCTATAAAATTCTATTGCGCCGCCTACTTCCTAACTAAGCTCTTTAAGCGCTATTTTTCTATAGTTAGTATTTTCCTATAGGATTTCCTCCCATAAGGGTTTCTATTTCTTAAGAAATATTTACCTGTACGGGATTAACGCCTATAGGGTTTATAATACTATTCCCTCTCTTAAGAATCTTTAGCCCGAAGATTTATTTATTTATCTATATCTTAGGCTTTCTTTATTTTCTTATTTTTTTCTCTCGCTATAAGCCTTCTACTATACCTCTAAAATAAAAGCGCGATTTATAGAAGACTAAGTATAAGTCTCTAGATACGAAGATTAATTTACTAGATATTATAATACCTATTTCTTATTCGCAATATTTACTTCTAAATACTTAGTAAAAGGCTAAAGAACCTAAGATAGTATATTACGTAGCCTTAGATTTCTTATATTATAGTGAATATTATCGTACTAGGTATACTAGTTATAATACTAGTAGTTTTAAGAATTTTAACTATTAGTTTTTTTCTAATTACCTTATATACTTACTAATGTTTTCTTTAGTTAAACGTCTTTAACGTACTCTAGATAAGGTGCGCTCTAAATATACGGTCTTTAAGAATTAGCTTTAAAAGATAGCCTTTAGTCTTTCTTATACTAAAAAGTAATAGAAGTTACTTAAGTGTCGTACTACCCTAATACTATAGCACAAGTCGGATGCGATTAATATACTTAGAAAGTTAAAAGCGCTAGAGGCTAAGGATACCTCTAATCCTAAAGATACTAAGAAGGGGCAATCGTTAAAGTATTTACATAGCAATGCCTTAGCTAATAGCGCTATAGAGTTATCCCGGTCTATTAGGTCTTCTAGTGTTAGTTTAGGTTCTATACTATCTAAGGATTTTAGGTTAGTTAATTAAGCATAGTTGTCTTCGTTTATTAATTTTAACTTTAGGTTCTTCGTGTATAATAAGTCGGCAGCGTTAGTCGATCTAGGTTTCGGTAATAGAACTTATTAATAAGTTCTTAATAGTTATAGAGTTTTAGTAGTTTCTAGGTATTATTCTAATCTTCTTTCTATTTAAGAAGATATTAGAACTAATTATTAATATAGCCGCTATCTAGAACTTATTCTATATTCTACTCTCTATTTTTATTAGTATTTAGGTTTTCGGGTATTATTTTCTCTATATAGTATATTAGTGTAGTGTCTTAAGGTGCCGGCTCGAGTAGAATAATATAGAATACTAGATATATTTATATAGTATCTAGTAATTTAAGGTAGAAATTAACCTTTCTAATTTATTTCTTAATTTCGAAGGGGCTAATCTTTTTAAAGTCTAATTTTTTACTTAGTTATTCTTTTTTTATTTAAAATTTTTACTAAGAAGGTAAACTTTATTTCTCTTCTTTAGCTTTAGTATCTTCTAGTACCGTCTATTATAGTATTTTCCTATTTATAGGGCTACGAATTCTAGGTCTAGATATATTTATTTATAGAGTATCTTTAGCTAGTCCACTTTAAGAATTTCTTTTTAGGCTAATAACTTGCTTAGTATTAGGTATCTATAGGCCATTAGTTTATACCTATAGTTAGTGTAGAATAGTAATTCTTATATAGCTAATACTTTCGAGCTATTATAGGCGAATTAAGCGAGCGGTAGTAGCTTAACCTAATTATTTTATATGTAGTTAAGGTAGTAGTATAGATATTACTCTAGCGTTTAGTTTATTCATTCCGTCTAGCCGTCTATTTATAGATATACTATTATAGAGAGCTTATATTTAGCACTAAGCTATTAAGTAAGCGATTACTAAAATTAGAATATAAGTAGTTAATTTCTATCTAATACAAGTTCTTTTAGTAATCTATAGTTACTAAAAATTATTCTAAGGAATATATAAATAAGTTCTTCTATATTTACTAATTTAAGAAATAGTAAGTAGTAGGCATATTTTATTATTCTATTAATAATAACTAGAATTAAGTTATACTTAATCCTAGTAAGTAGCTCTCTTAACTTAAATAGATTCGTAATAAAGTCTAGCAAGATAGACTACTAAGGGTGCTTTAGTACTAGTAATAGCTAAAGCTATCTATAGAGTATATATCTTATAGCCTTACTTCTAATATAGAGATTATATTACAAAACTACTTATTAGATAGTTCTTCTAAGCCCTAGAAAGTAGAAGCTTCTTATAATTTACTTTATTATCTTATCTATTTCTTAATAATTATATACTAGGGCTTCGTATATATCTTTTACGAGTTCTTCCCGTAGTTTAACCGGAACGTAGACTAATTCTAAAAATAGAATTATACTATCTACGTCTTTAGTTACTTAGGAGTTATTTTTAAGTTCTTTAATTTTTTAAGCTATTACGTCGTCTACATAGGCTTCTTAAATCTTATACTTCTATTCATTATCTTTAAGATATATCGCTAGGGCTAGTCGTTAGACTAGAATAAGTAAGTCGTCTAGTCTTTTCTTAAGCTATATTTATTTAATACTATAAATAGTAGTAATCTAGCGGCTATGGCTAGCGGGTATAAAAGACCTATTTTTTTATATATCGAGTACTATAGATTATAGACCTAGCTTTCTCTTAATATAGTTAGCTTATCTGCTTAGCGCGTCTACGTAAGCGTTTTTAGATTTCTTTCTATAGATAATCTTTATATTATATAATACTAGCTCTTTAGCCTATCTAATCTATCGGCAATTTAGTTTCTTAGTAGTAGTAAAGTGCGATAGGTTCTTATAGTCGTAATATACTATAATTTAGTATTTAGCCTCTTTTAGGTAGTATCTATATTCTTTAAAGGCCGTAATAATAGCTAGGAGTTCTTTATTATAGATATTATAATTCTTTTCGGGGCCTAATATTTTTCTTAAATAGAAGGTGATAGGGTATAGCCTACCTTACTCATTTAGCTAGCTAAGGACTACTCTAATAGTATAGTTAAAGGCGTTAGTCTCGACCATAATAGATAGGTTAGGGTTATAGATACCTAGGATCGATGCTTCCGTAAATATATACTTTAGTAAGTTAAAGACTATTTATTATCTTTCTTTCTATATAAACCCGTGTCCTTTCTTAGTTAAGTCTATAAGAGGTGTTAATACCTTCGCATAGTTTAGAATAAACTTTTAATAAAAGTTAGTAAATCTAAGAAAGAATTATACTTCTTTAATAATTCTTAGTATAGGCTAGTCTCTTATTATATTTAGTTTCTTATCGTCTATACTAATATGTCCTAGGGTAATGATAAACCCTAGGTACTTAGTTTTTTATATATACTACTTACTTTTTTCTAGGGTAACTTAGAGGTTTTGCTTGTCTAAGGTCTTTAGGACTTTTCTTATATACTCAGTATATTCTTTAAGTATTTTTAAGTAGATTAGGATATTATCTAGGTAAGCCAAAGCGAATATATTTAAATACAAATATAGCGTGTCGTTAACCAGACTCTAGAAGATAGCCGGTACGTTAGTAAGCTAAAGGGTATTACTATATACTTATAGTAGCCGAATCTAGTTTGGAACGCTATTTTCTATTCTTTATCTTTCTTAATACGGACTAGGTAGTAGCCTTCTTAGAGATCTAACTTTATAAAGTACTTAGTATATCTAAGTTTATCCTGTAGTTTATCGATACGAGGTAAGGGGTATTAGTTTTTTACTATAATATTATTTAGCTACCTATAGTTAACGTAGAGGTAGAGCTTACTATTCTTCTTTAGTATAAATAGAATCGGATATTCGGCCGGTAATAATAATAGGCGGATATAACCTCATTCTAGATTTTTATTAATGTATTCCCGTAGTACTTTAGCCTCTTTCTTAGATAAGAAGTATATAGGCTTAAATATTAGCTATATTTCTAGAAGTAGGAGTATCTTATAATTCTATAGCTAATACTCTAGTAGCTATTCTTTACCTCTTTTCTAGAATATTCTTAGTATATTCTAGAACTATTATAGGATAGTTTCTAATTCCGGTATAGGTACTAACTTATTTAAAGTAGGCCTTATAATTCTATTAAGGTCTGTGTTAACCTCGGCTACTAAAATGTCTTATTTAATAATATCTATTTATTTATATATAGATAGGTTATATCTTTTATAGATTCTCTAGGGGTAGTCTCCTTTGACTAGCTTTAGAATGTTATTATCCTTCTAGTAGAGGCCCCGCGTTATATAAGCTAGGATTTTCTACTTATATTCTAGGCTTATTTTAATAAAGATTATATACGTCTTTTCTTCTTAGTTTCTTATTTACTTTAATATATCTATTAAGATTTTCTAGATATCTAAGAAGTCTTTCTTAACCGTCGGTATTCTTCTAGCGTTTACTAGGTGTCTAATATATTTCTTATTTAGAAAGATAACTATTCTTTTCTTCTATTAAATATACGGCTCGTGGGTTTTAAATTATAGAATTTCTAGAATAATATTATATTTTAGTATAGAGGTTATATTAAGTATAATCTTCTCTACGTATTTTCTAATAGTAAGCTTTATAGGTTCTATTTCGACCCGAATCTACTCTTTATTATAAGAGGCGGCGGACTTATCTATCCATTTTAGCGAGTAGGAGTGGTCTTTTCCTATAAGTCTAATATTATTTTAGGTAGCGAAGATATAGCTAATAAAGTTATTCTCTACTTCGCTATCAAGTATAGCTATTACAGTTCGTCCGTAGATAGTTACTAGTATTCTAAGAACTTTTTCTAAGGTATATATACTATTTAAAGTATATAAAACCTAGTTAAGGAACCTATCCGACGGCTCCTTCTAGGATTCCTAAATAGAAAAGCCGTCTAGTTTTTTAACCTAGGATAGCCGTAGACTTTATTATATATATAATCTTCTTATTTGTTAACTTATAGGTATACTTACTTCTAACGGGTCTAATTACTATCTAGCTATCTTCGCTAATAGACTTAGTTCTTTCGTACTTAGTATCTAAAGATTAGATAGTTAAGTTTCTTATTAGAAATCTATTATAGTATATAGTTCTAGATAGTTACTATTTTATACTAGTAGAGAATTCTCGCTAGTTCTCGGAGAAAGTTATAGTTTACTTATTCGCGTATAGAGATTCCTTAGTAGTAGTATATAAGAAGTGTTATATCTATAGTTATTAGAAGTTTATACTTCTTTTTATCTTATTCGATCTAAGTTTTCTAAAGCGTGTCCTAGCGCTATTCCTAGATAACTATTAGAGCGAGGCTTTCTTAGTACGGAATCTATATTATCTAGTTACGGTTACCTTATTTATTCTATAGGTAGTTACTAATACTATATCTTTTAGTAAGAACTTCTAGCTCGGCGAGGGTATTTTATTTATTAAATAGCATTAGGGTATCTTCTAATTATATACTATTCTTACTTTTAGTTATATTTTTATAGAGTTCTTCTTTGCTACTATTAATAAGTTCTTAGTCTAGGAAAAATTATTAGTAAGGTCTTTAATTTCTAGTACTTCCTCGTTGCATATAGCTAGGTTCAACTATTAGGGTTTAGAGGGGTATTATCTAGTAGCTTACTTATTACTCTAGTAGGTAGTATAGTTATTATTAAAGTAGATAGTCTAGTTTATAGCTATATAGTTAACTTCCTTACTTATAGTAGATACGAAGTAGGGTTTCTCTTCTTTCTAAGTAGCGCCGGCTATAGTTTTACTAGTCTTATTTTATTATAGGCAGCGGTGTTGGGGATTCTACTTATCTTTATAGTAGATATAGAGTCCTTTATTAAAATATTCTATTTCTTATTCTATCTACTAGCGTTAGGATTACTATTTATATTTATCGTTCTTATCGTTTCTTTAAGTAGTATCTAATTCTATAGTATCGTCTTCTTCTTAAGTATATTTAGGGCGTATAGGGCGCAAAGTATTAGCTTCGTAGTTATTTTCTTTATAGCACTCTATCTAATGCTCGAAGAGATAGTTATTATACTTAATTACTAGCTTAATAAGTTTATCTAGCGTTTTAGAGTCGTTCTAGATTATAAGTTAATTCTTACCTTTTTTCTTAAGTCCTCGGTAGTAGTAATTTATAAAGGTGTGGTCCGACTAGTCATCGAGATAAACTGCGGCCTTCTAGAACTCGGTGGTATACTCGGCTACTAAGGTTTTTTATTAGATATTTATAATAGCTTAGCGTGTCTTATATACTTTATCTAGATCGCCGAAGCTTTATTTAATCTAGTTAACGAAGTATTTATAGCTAGCGAAGATCTTATTAGTATCTTTCTTCTATTAGCTTAGCTCCTTACTTATATAGTCCCTAAGATAGGGTTTAAACCACTAGGCTACGGTATCACATAGGTACGTAGCGGTAAATATAATTTTTTAATTCTTACTTTCGAATTCGTGAGAGTTAAAGAAGAAGTAAAGGTCGAGTTAAAATAGAAAAATTTAGAGCTTCTTTTAGTTATTATAAAAAAGATTAGGTTTAGTTATCTTTATAGTAGTTTCTTTAACTTAGGCCGGCGACTCGTTCCTAGACATAAGATTCATTAGGGAAGTCGTAATAGGAGCTAGTACCGGAGTAAGAATAGCTTAGTTATAGAGCTTATTTACTTATTAATAGAGCTAGATATTCTTATTAGTTTACTTCTAAAGTTGTCTGCGTAGCTCGCTAATCTAGCCCTATATATCTTAGATAACCTAAAAGAGGTTAGCTATAGTTAGCTATAGGGGACTATTATTATTTATATCGATATCGTTTATTATATTACTTAGTTAGTATTAAGTATTAGATAATACTATCTTTCGTTAATTATTTCTCTTTTTAGAACTACTTTCTCTTATAAGAATAGTAGTTAAAGTGTAATAGCGGTCTCTTCTACTAGGCTTTAGAATTACCTAGTAGGGTTAAGTAATAGTAGGTTTATCTTAAAGGATAAGAGAGGGATAAAGAATTAGAATAATAGATAGTAATTACGTAATAGATTAGGACGCGGTACGCGTTAGGCTTTTTATCTCTAATAAGTCTATATTAGAATCTTAAGTTAACTACGAAGGTTAAAGTACTATCTAATAAGTATATCTATATACTATAGAAGAGTTATAATAATCTAGATCGATATAGCTAGATTAAAGTAGCTAGATTAATAGTATTAGATTAGTATTCTTACATTAAGTTAATTCTAGTAGGTTCTTATAGGGCCTACGTAACTCGGGTACTAATATCTACTTTCTAAAATCTAACTTTTAACTCTCTTTTACGAACGATAGCGATATCTACCTTATTTATTATCGCGTAACGTGCCTCTCTACTAGTTTCCTAGATTCTGCCCGCGACCCTTACTAAGGAAGTATTATACTACTAGACTATAGTCTCTTACAATTATAGCTTTGGCCTTCTCATATAGAAACTATTTCCTTAAGAAAGTTATTTCCCTATAGGATTCTATAACGCCGTCTACTTTCTAACTAAGCTCTTTAAGTGCTATTTCTCTATAGTTAGTGTTCTCCTATGGGATTTCCTCCCGTAAGGATTTTTATTCCTTAAGGGATATTTACCCGTACGGGACTAACGCTCGTAGGGTTCATAATAATCGGGTTTAGCATTACTATATATGGGTTTAAGTAAGAAGATATAGAAAACTAGGTATATATCTATTTATTCTAGTAATTTAAGTTTAAAGAAAATAGATAAAAGTTTTTTCTTAATCTAGTAGGGTCTAATTTTCTTATAGTCTAATTTATTATTCGATTGTGTGGTTTTAATATTTTTTCTAAAGAGCTAGACTTTATTCCCCTTCTTTAGGAGTGGCGACGCCTAGCGCCGTCTATCGTAGTATATAACTATTTAGTATACAGTAAATTTAATATCTCGAGCTAGTTCTTAGTATAATTCGCGTAGCTAATCTGCCCTAAGTATAGCTTTTTAGGTGAGTACTTCGCAGATCTAGGGTTCTCTAAAGGTGGTGGGGTCGAAACCGTAGTTAGCGTAGAAGAGCATAGTTTATATAGCTTCTATAAATATACTATTATACGCATATTAGGCTAGTAGTAGAAGTTTAACCTAGTTATTTTACCTATAGTTTAGATAGAATCTTAGGTACTACTCTAGCGTCTAGTTAGTTTATTCTATTTGTTTGTCGGTTTGCGGGTATACTATTATTAATATTTTATATTTAGTTCCTAGTTTATAGACTAAGGTTTACTAGAACTTAGCTCTAAATTATAGGTCCCGGTCTATAATTAGTTCCTTAGGCATCCTATAGTAAGTAAAAATATATCTAAGAAAGAGGTAGATATAGCTCTCTACTCTAATTTTCTTATTATAAGGGATAAAGTATACCTATTTTATTAGATAGTTAACGATAACTAGGATAGCGTTATATCGTATTTTAGTCACGGGGTCTACTAAAATTAGTAGGTTGGTAATAAAGTCTATTATAACCGATTCCTAGGGTTTAGTTAACATTATAATAAGCTATAGCTATTTATATAGTACGTATTATACTACTTTATTCTTTATATATTCGTTATATTCTTAGATAACTTTTTCTACTATTTTTCTTATTTAGAAAAAATAGAAGTACCTTATAAGTTGTTCTAAGGTTTTTATTATTTCTAAGTATCTGTAAACTATAGATTTGTAGTATTCCTTAGTTAGTTATTTATATAGGGGTATTAGTATATAGATTTTTCTATAGAATAGTATATTACCTCTATAATCTTAGACTAGGTTAGGGTTGTTATGTTCGGGGGTACCTATTCGTTATAGTAGTTTCTAAAATAGTAGGTTATTATTATATTTTCTTTAGATAATTTATTTCTAAGTAACGGTATTATCTTCTTCTTTATTTATTATTTCTTCTATAGTTTCTTTTAGTATAGGTGTAGGTTCTTTGTCTTATAGTTCCTTATCGTCTTCAGGTTTCTATTCGGGTATTAGGGCTCTTAGGGGCTTATTATCGTCGATAGGGCTTTCTAGTCTTATAATCGGTACTAGTATTCATTCTATCTATAGTGCGTCAAGTTCTTCGATGATTTAGAAGCAGTTAGGGCCTAATATACTATTATTATCTTATCTAAGTACTACTAGCGATAATTTTAGCTTTTCTTCTATATAATTAGCTCTATGGCTAAGTACGTCTGCTTTACTATTTTTATTTTCTTTACGGTAGTAGATCTTAAAGTAGAAGAAGGTAAGTTATTCTATCTATTATACTTATCTTTTATTTAATATCTTAGTAGTTATAAAGTATCCTAGGTTTTTATAATTCGAATATACTATAATTTCGTAGTTAGCTCCCTTAAGGTAATGTTGCTATTCCTTAAATACTATAATAATTATAAGTAGTTCTTTATTGTGTATCTTATAGTTAAGTTCTATAGGTAATATTTTATAGGAGTAGTACGCGATAGGATATAATATTTTTTTATCATCTAGCTGGCTAAGAGTAGCACTAATAGCGTAGTCGGATATATTAGTTTTAAGATAGAGGGGCTTATCGGGATCGAATATAATTAATATAGGGGCTTCTATGAAGGCTCTTTTAAGTTAGTTAAACGCTTTCTATTATAGTTCTTTCTAGGCGAATAAGATATCTTTTTAGGTAAGTTGGATTAGCGATTTAGCTATATAGAAGTATCGTTTAATAAACTACTAGTAGAAGTTAGTAAATTCTAGAAAGGCTTATACTTTTTTAATATTTCTTAGTTTAGGCTATTTTAGAATATCTTCTATTTTTTTTAGGTCTATAACTACTTTTTCTAGTTTAATAATAAAGCCTAGGATTTTAATCTTCTAGGTATAAAAGATGTATTTTTCTAGTTTAACTAAGAGGCTATATTCGAGTAGTTTCTAGAAAACCTTAGATATGTATTTCTTATATTCTAGGGTTTCTAAGTAAATTAGGATATTATTAAGGTAAGCTATATAGAACCTATCTAGGTATTCCCGTAGAACGTAGTTAACAAGGGCTTAGAACATAGTAGTGGTGTTAGTAAGTCTAAAGGATATTACTAAATATTTATATAGGCTGTATTAGGTTCGAAACGTAGTTTTCTATTTATATTCTTCTTTAATTTAGATAAGGTAGTATCCATCCCATAGGTCTAGTTTAGTAAAGAACCGTGCTTCTAAGAGGTGATCTCTTAGTTTGTTAATACAGGGTAGAGGATAGTAATTCTTAATAGTAATATTATTTAAAGATCTATAATCTACGTAGAGGTGTAACTTACCTCCTAGTTTTAGTATAAAGAGAATAAATAATTCTACTAAAGACTAGAAGGGTTAGATATATTCTTTCTTTATATTAAGACTTAACCTTAGAATAATCGCTAAAAGGTTTATTGCGCTATGTATAAGAAGCTAGAACTTAAGAAAAGAAGAAGAAGAAAAAGAGAAGAATTAACTTAAATATAGAGGTAAAATAGGATTACGTGTCCGCTAAGGATTCTTCTAAAGCTTACTTTTGCTACTAGGCTTCTAGACTATAATATTACCCCCCCTCCTCTCCTTAGCGTCCCGGGTTTAATTCCTAGTCAGGGTAGTCGTTTTTGGCCATTTTGGGGATATATAAGGTGAAATAGCGACTCTAATATTTAATTACAGCTATATAGCATAGTTAGTAATCTAGCTAACTGGTAATATGTACGTTACGTACGACCGCGTTAAGGTAGTAACATCTCAGAGTCGACTAGGACCGTAGGGTTATATCGGCTGGTTGTTGAATTAAGGGCCTGTTAGTTAATAGGAAGAGGGTTGTCCGGCGCTAGCGAATTCCGTCTAGTAGTCTATAATACCCGACTAGGTGACCTAGTACCGAGTTGCTCTAACGGGCAGCTATCCTACAGGGGCCGGCTCTAACGGGCTGTTTACTATAGGTTAATAGGAAGGATTAATATTACCTAGATCGGACCTAGCTTCGGCCGGGCTAAATCGCTTGTCTTTTCCCCCTTTTTTCCTCTAGATAGGTGTCTAGGGCCGCCGTGTCCTTAAGAGCGGCTGCGGGCTCCCAAGTAGGCCTTGTATAACCTTACTATTTAACTTAATATTATAGCTGGCGCCTCCGTTGACCGGGCTTCTTTGTTATTCTTTTACCTATAATCGCCTCTACTACCCATTCATCTTGGCCGTCTACTTAGATAGGCGGTGGCTGGTAGTTATCTTAAATCTGGCTTGGTAGGGGGTCCATTCCAGCCGGTCTAAGGAGATCTACGTGAAAGACGTTATGGACTATACTAGATACGTCTAGCTTATAGCTATAGGAGCCGATTACTTTAGTAATAGTAAATTTGGCCATCTTATCATTAAGTTTCTTACTTGGCCGGTCTGTCCGTAGATTCTTAAGGTTTAGCTATACTTTATTACCTACTTTATATGCTAGCGAGGGGTTTCATTGCCGGTTTACTTAACATTCTTGCTTCTATTAAGTCTCTACTATTAACGCTTGCGCCTAGTTCGTTACCTCCTTAATCTTAGCGATAATAGCCTTAGTCCGAGCTACTAGGGACTGCCTCTGTTGGTTACTTAGCTATACGTCCTTGGGTAATTCGAGCGGCTCAAGGTAATAACTATGAGAGAGAAAGAAAGGGCTTATCTAGGTAACTATCGACGTCCTTCCGTTTAGGGCTAGCTAGATAATCGGTAACTAATCTACCTAATCGTGCTAGTAGTAATCCGCGAATAAGGCTAGCTTTCGTGCTGCCTTAGTATTTATCCGTTCCGTTGAGTCGTCCGTTTGGGGGTAATAGGCCGTTAATATTCGCTGCTTAATCTTAAGCAACTAATAGATCCGTTACTATAGTAAACTAATAAATTACGTTCCTCTATCTAATACGATAGCCGCCGGTACCCCATGGTCCCGGTAGAAGTGACTAATAAAAAGCTTTACAACTATCTCAGTTTCTAGATTCAGATAGGTCTCGAGAATAACTTCTTTTCCTAATCGGTTAGTAATTACTATAAGCATCTCGCAGTCGTTGCTTAATAGTAGGGGTCTAATAAAGTCTATTAATATCTCTCGCCACTGCCTATCCAGTACCGGTAGCGGTTTAAGGAGTCCCTGTTTTCTATTCCTCTAGATCTTAGTTCGGCCGTAGGTATCATAGTTTCGGCAGAACCTTCAGATATTATTAACGAATTCTAGCTAGAAGAACTGCCTTGCTACTAGGTTAACCGTTTCGGACTGTCCTAGGTGCGCGGTTAGGGGTGAGTCGTATGTCTTCTAAATAATCCGTGTCCTTAATAGTTTAGAGTCCGGTACCTATTTTCTTCCCCTGAATAGGAGGTCCCCTTCGCTATTTAATGAGTATTCGGCTATTAATACCCTAATCTTACTAGATAGGTCTAGGGGAAACGTTCTATCCCCTTATTAGACTACTTCTCTTAACTGGTTTAGAATGCTATCCTAATGCTGCGCCTCTTACTATTGGTTCTAGAGTGCCTGTTCGTAACTATATTGTCCCAGATATACTAGGCTAGGTTTAGTAACGTTTGAGACCGTTAGTTAACTTATTATACTGTTGCCTAGTAGTAGTGGGTCTTCGTTATCCTAATCTTGTTCCTCCAGATCTTCTAGTAGTCTAGTATTAAGGGTAAGTCCCTGGCGAGCTAGTAGTAGTAGTTAAGCTATTCTCTGCTTAAGTCTCTTATCCGTGTCCTACGTGGATAGGTCTTGGTCCCTTTTAGTAAGCGCATCTGCTAATCCATTGGTTGCTCTAGGGGTATATTTGATTGTAAAAGAAAACCGGCTAAGCTCTCTTTACCACCGAATCTATCTCTTGGATAGCCTTCTAGCTGTGGTGAAGTATTCTAGATTCTTATAATTAGTAAGGATTTTGAATTAGTTAAGCCCCTTTAGTTTAGCATCCTATTAATATAGATATTTAACTATTATAAGTAGTTCCTTATCGTAAATCAGGTAGTTATATTCGGTAGGGAGGTTCTTTTTCGAGAAGAACGCTACTAGGCATAAAAAACCGTTATCGTCGTACTACTGGAGGACACCACCGGTATAGTACCTAGAGGAGTCCGTGGCGAGAACTGTCTCCCATTTAGAGTCGAATTGCATTAGTACTAGGGCGGTAATAAAAGCCTTTTTTAGCTTCTTAAAAGCCGCATTAGTCTCTTTATTCTACTAGAAGGTAGTGTCTTTCTTAGTTAAATTAATTAAGGGGTGCGTTAGATTAGAGAATCCCTTAATAAACCATCTGTAGAAATTGGTAAATCTAAGAAAGCCTTGCACTCCCTTAACCGTAGTCGGTACCGTCTATTCCTGGATCGCTTAAACCTTCTCTAGGTCTATTTAGATGCCCTTGCCTGCCTCGATTATATAACTAAGGTACTTTATCGACTAGACTTCGAATTCACATTTCTTAAGGTTAAGCTAAAGGCTAGCTGCATCTAGCTTAGCTAGTACCTTATTAACCTTTTTATAGTGATCCTAGCGAGAGCCTTTCGTAAAGATTAGGACGTCGTTAATATAAGCCGAAATAAAGTCGTCTAGAAAGTCTCGTAGTGTCTAATTAATATATTATTAGAAGGTGCTGGGTGTGTTAGCTAATCTAAACAGGGTAATAAGCTATTTAAATAACTTAAATCGGGTTCTAAATGCGGTAAGTTACTTATTACCTTTCTTAATCTATATCTTATAGAAAGTAGCAGCAACGTTAAGCTTAGTAAACTATTTAGCCTTACTAATTTAATTAAGTATCTCCTAAATAAGCGGTAACGGGTAATGGTCCTTTCTAGTAATTCGATTTAAGGCTCGGTAATCGTAGTAGAAACGAAGTCCTCCTCCTAGCTTCTTTATAAATAGAATAGGAGCGGTAGTAGGTAAGTTACTAACCCGAATAAAGCCTTTATTAAGGTAGTTATTTAATGTCTTTCGAAGTACTAAGAGTTCGTCGCGGGATATATTATATAGAGGCCCCTAGGGTAGCTCTAGTGTTTTTCTGTTGGTATCTTTTTTAAGTTTAATGTGGTAATCGATTCTAGGCCGGTAAGGTAGTAGTTTATTCACTTTTTACTTTTCGAATAGACGATGTCGTTCCTAGTTAACCTAATATAGTAGACTAGCTTTAACGTCGATAGGAGCCTTCTCTTTTAGGGCCTTATTAATATTAGCAAGACTTATAGTAAAGATTTAGTATCCTTTCTTCTTGCATTACTAGTATAAGAAGCAGAATGCGTACGCTCTAATCGGTGTCTCTTAGGGCTTAGGTAGATTAGTATCTTACTTAACTACTAAGCTAGTGTTCTTAAAAGTAATTGTTCATTCGCTTTGGTCTAGTATTGCCTTTTCTTGTACTATCCAGGGGTTGCCTAGTATAATATCGCAGCCAGTAAGCCTTAGAACAATATAGAAGAACATTCGTTTTTAATTATAGCTACTAATGTCGACTTCTACCCAGGCTACCTCCGTGATTCGCCACTCGGTAGGTGTTAAGCCATCTAGTGTTCTCGAGGGTATTTAGATGCACGGGAGTTTATAACGTTTAGCGAACTTATAGCTTATTATAGCGTAATATTTATAGCTAGTATTAGCAAGAGCTTTACTAAAAGACTCTTTATTAACTAAAACTAACGTAAGGAGTAAGTTCTATTCTAATTTAGGTTGCTATCTTCGCTAATTAGCTTATATTGCCCGTTTTTTCTCCTCTATTGGCTTCTGCCTGCATCTTTTAATAGGAGCTACTTGTTTTTCGATTACTAAGGGTCGGCATTAGTGTCGACTAATTCCCCGAGCCTTAGTTCCGTAGGTGCCGCGTGCTGGGCGGGCTTAGCCGTGCGTGTAGGCCGTTTTGGGGGAAGTAGGGGTAGTCTAGGACGCAGTAGTTATCGTTACTGCAACGATAATAAAGGTTCTCGTTCCTACGCCTCTGCATTTCTTGCATGTTTACCTACTTAGCGCGTTGTCCTTGGTTGTGCCGTCCTTGGGCGGCCTTGGCCGGCCCTGTACACTTCTACTCCATGAGGTTAAACCCTTATGTAGCCGGTTTGGGCGTGGCAGACCCTACCGAGCTAATCTTATTTAGACGTTGGTTCTAGCTAGCTAACTGCCTCCTCCTACTTCAATTACGTAGGTTAAAGGCTTCTAACTAATCGCTTACGCGTTTTAGTTCCGTGTAGTATTTCTTAAAGGACTGTTAGACCGTCCCGAGCCCAATTATACTACGTTGGAGCTCCTGGCTAAGGCCGGCTTTAAGGTAACTCTTGAGGATCTTATCTAGCTAGCCGGTTTCTCCGGCCTCGAGCACTAGCTTACGAAATTTAGTAAAATACTCTATAAAAGGCTTATTCGTTTGGCGTAGCTTGTGCAGCTTGCGCTGAGCCTTCTCCTGGACGTGGGGGTCACCGAATAATAAGCGGAGTTGGTCGATTAGATACTAAGCCATTATATACTTAGTATCAACGTGCGCCTGCACCTAGGGTTGTAGTTAGCGTGCCGCCTTGCCCCTAAGCCGGTTGTGGAGTATAAAGAACTTAGTAGCTTCGGTATAGCCAGTATAGTCCACTACAAGCTTTGCGAGCGCCTGTGACACCTAGGGTTCTAGTTCTTCTCGTTCGCCTAAGTACTCGGCAAGGGGGCCGAGGTGCTTAGTAGGTGCGTTACCTTTGTTAGGGGCCTCGTGCCCCTAGGAGGGTGCTAGTGGCGAATTTAGGGTGGCGTCGGCGGTTAGTGGCGACTTAGTCAATTATTATTCGGATATCGGCGTCCCTATTTACCTCTTTTCTCTCAACTCC
>JAJJID010000451.1:0-32066 GCA_022204955.1 Macrophomina pseudophaseolina | reverse complement strand
CGGGCGTTGATAATGGCCTCGGAGTCTCCGTTGAGATTGCAGTGACCGCAGACCTGGTCCATCTTGAGCGTCTGCCAGATCTCGCCGCCGGAACAGGGCCTCTGCTTCAAGGCGGCCGGAGGACAGTAGGCGGCGAAGATGGTGTTGGTGTGGCCGCAGACGTGACTGTGGGCGTAATAGCGACACATGTTGATTGTTGTTGAGGTCTCGCTGGCAAGGGTTGAGGGTCCTCCGGCAAGATGATTTGGTGTAGACCAGGACGTTTTCTCGGGCTCTTCTTGGTGAAAGGATTTTGCTTCAGGCTAAATCGGGTGGTCTCAGCGGATTGAATACCGAAGTCTAGAGTGGGGTGAAGTGAGACACCGGGCGGTTTGAGTAGAGTGATGGAAGACGAGGCCTTGGCTGATGCTCGATGATTCAAGGCTGCTGGTGTTGACAGGTTTTGATCTGCAAGGCGCGGGACCGGCAAGGCAGAAGCAAGAGTGGAGAAACGTCTGGGGGCGGCCGCAGAGGCGGAGCCGCGGCGCGTGGCAGTGGATAAGACCGTCGGAGAGAGGAAGGGTTGAGTTTGGGGAGACGGACCGAATGCGAGGCAATCGAGCCGGAGCCGATTAGAAGAGAAGGGAAGATGGGGGAGTGATACGATGCAGCGTAATGAGAAAGACGACGCAAGATGACGAGCCTTTTATATCTGAAGTCATGGTGAACAGTATCAAATTGGAAATGCTTTTTTGAGATTAGCTAGTCTGTTTGGACGGCCAGGAGGATTTGGCAGGCGACTGGCAGTGCATATCCCTCTGCACTGCAGACCGGACCGGCCGAGCCATGGTTGTACTCAGGCATGCGGTAAGGAGAGGGAGGTGAGGCGCGTTTCGCTGCCGCATTGGCGAGCATGACAGATCGGTGAGAAGGTGGGCGGGCCTACTGTCAGCACTTCAGCCTTACGGTAGGGCGTCGGGCACAGCCGGAATGTGACGGACGATGTAGGAGTGAAACAACGCCGGCCGTAAGAGTCGTGGTAACGACAGACATAAGCAGTGGCCTGGCGACGGGCAGCATCTGGATTGGTTGCGCAACGGTGAGCAGAGGATGAGTAATTGGCAGGGCCAATCAAAGGCCAAATGGTGAGGATGGCATCGGTCACATCAGGCGGCCCCCGTGGGAAAAACGGGATGGAAGGGCCGGGGCGAAGAGCGGGCATGTGGGCGCGGGAGGAGGCATAGCAGAGTCTCAGTCCAGCATTGCAGCTGCGTCTGGCGAGTGTTTGACACACGCACAAAAAAAGGCAGCAGCAGGCAAACGGACGCAGATGTTTGCTAGCACGCGACCCCGGCCAGGCGCAATGACAATTGTCGCAGCAAGGAACGGCGCGGGAGGGCGAACAGCTGCGGGGGCCAGAATCGCGGGAAAGCAGGCCAGACTCTAGACGGGAAACATGGAGCTGGAGAGAGGACCGAGGAGCAGGCTCCGCGCATCGCGAGAGGAAGAGGCCGGGCCCGAGGCAATATAGAGGCCGGCGGGCATGGCTTGCGGATGATGTCAGGGCCCTGGCGCGGGCGGCCGGGCAGTGTGGTGGAGAGCTACTTAGCGGGCGCGGGCAGAGGCTCTGTGCGGATGGCCAATGGCCGCGGGGCTTGACCGCTCTTCTGGACCTCCGCCACCCAGCCTTCGGTCGACGATGCCATCACGTCGATATTTTTGTCTTCCGAGCCGATCAGCTGCCGTCTGCCATCCGCCGTGCCTGCGCCTTGGGGCGCCTGCCTGCGCCGCGGCTGCGCTGGCAGCGTGAAGACGGCGGCCATTCCATTTCTCGCCAACACGCCGCCGCATCGCCAGCACCCCCGGCCCTGCTCGCCCGCATCGCATCGCATCGCATCGCACCGCATCGCGTCGCATCCCCGCGCCGCTCCGCTCCGCGCCTCGCCTCGCCTCGCATTTGCATCGCGCGCGCAAGCGGGCGCTCGTCTCTCATCTCGCAGGCCTCGGCGCACGGCGGCGGGCGGAGGCAGGCTGCTCTGGCGCTGCTGAACCGGCGCGCCAGCGGGCAGTCGTGGCAGTCGGGCCTGGCTTCACGGGCGTGACGCAAGGCTGTGAAGTCAGATCAATGATCCGGCGATCATAGTGCGGCGTCTATACCTGTAGCCCAGCCACACTGCCAACTGGCACGGATCAGAGAGGCAACGTTCATGCAGCTACCGGCAGCGAAGCTTTGAACACGTAGCCGTCAGCTGCATGTGGCCTGCCGCTCCGATGCTCTGGGATGCGGGAGAGCCATGGCCCGCCCGATAGTAGTACACCCGCCTGCCCGCCGGCGTAGTGCCCGTCGTCGTTGCTGCTGCCGACGTGCTTTTTTCCTCTGCGACCTCGCCCTGAGAGCTGCTGCTGCGCTGGACTGCCAGCGCGCCCTCCACACCATCTTCCTCCGCGCCAGCGCACCCCTCCACGCTGCAAAGCATAAGGCGAGCCGCTGGCCATCGAAGCTCTGCTGCTCCTGCTAAAACTCTTCGTCCGCTGAGCACTGACCGTTGTTCACCGCCTGCCCTCCATCGCCATATATACTCGCCGGCCAGCCCTGCCACCAGGCGCAATGGGAAGGCCCGTTGCCAATAATCCATTCCACCGCCTCCAGTCCGCCAGTGACGTCTTCAGTTGACGTGTATACGAGTACAGCACTCCGCGCTGCCATTGGCTGATCCCCCCGCAGCCTGCTTTGCTTCTCGAATGCTTCTCTCTGTTTTCCGCCATGTTCTTTTAGAGGTAAATCCCGCTCCCCGTTGCAGCCAGCGCCTATCCTCCGGCCTAGCGCGCGTCATCTGCGACACTGCCCGGGGCCGAGCTTCACGCCAGCGAAAGGCCCGTCCACCGCTGGAAGCTTGGGCGAGCATGCGCGCTGACACCGGCCAGGCTCGTGGGCAATCATCATCATCATCATCATCATCATAGTACTTCCGTCTCTTTTGCATCATTATCAACCCAGATACCCGCGGCGGCATTGGGCGACCACCGTCCGCACTCCCCCAAACATACCCTCTTGTACCGGCGGCTTTTTGTATTTTCCAGCGTCCACCGTCCTAATCGTCTCTGCGGCCTCGTCGTATCCCACCGATCCTCCGGAAATTGGGCTTGTGCTGCTTAATCGCCGCCGTGGTTACACCCGAGCAAACACCAAACGCCAGCACAACACCTCTAATATCATCCGCTAACGATTGTGCCCGCGGTGCCATTGGCAGCTGCTCCTGCCTCCGACTCCTGCTCTGCGTCTTCCTCTTGCCTCGCGCGTCCGTTCTGCTGCATTGGCAAGTGGCGGTGCATGGGTGCGACCTCCAAGGTACGTGAGCTCTGACCGTTGGTGCCTTGCGGCCTGAGCTTCCTGGCCCCAGACGGACGCGTCGCGACCGGCATCGTTGATATCAGCAATCGTAAAGCGCATTTCGTGCTAAGAGACGCGCAGGACTTCCGCCTACCATCCGCTCGACAATGGCCAGCTCGGATGTCGACCTCAAACATCTGGGCCGCGTCGCCATGGCCATAGAACCGAAGAATCCGATCCTGGCAGCGTCGTTGCGGCAGATAGAGGGCAATTCGATCATGCTGGCGCCACGGCTGTATCGGGCGCGCAAGATGCGGAAGCTTGACACGTCGCGAGACACGAAGTCGTTGTCGAACTACCAACACATCCTGTGGCTGGCACGTGAGGGGCTTTCCATTCTGGAGGTCGACGTGCTGCCCTACACGCAGGCTGGACAGTACGGCGCTGAGGCCGCTGTTCTGACCGCAAAGCTCCGCGCCTCATTTCTGCACATCTTTGCCCTATTCCACAATCAACCCCCGGTCACCAAGATCGACCCAAGATCTTCTGCTTCCACTACCAAGCTCGATCCTAGATCTTCCTCCACGAGCTCTGCCCCCGCAGTTGCCGCACCGGCGCCTGCTAGCTTCAAAGGCCATCGACCTACTGGATCTAAAGGATCCAACGGCAGCGACCCCCATACACCTCCGCGCGCTAACCAGAGTAAACCAAAAGATCCAGGCGGCCGTGCCACAGGTCTTCGCGATCCAGTTGGCTCAATAACCTCCGAGACTTCGTTTGTCACCAATCCCTACGCAGGCAACCCCGCCAAGGCGTCAAACGGCGCAGTGCAATCCCCTCAACCTCCTCCCGGTCTTCCTGGCCTTCCTTCAACACCTCGTCCCTCGGCATTCATTCTACCACCACTAAACTTCTTACCCATGGCCGAAAGCTACTTCTCCAACGCCAGCCGCCTTGCCGCTGCCTATCTGCCTGGCTCTCATCCTCTCCGTCTTTCTGTCGAGGTAGAGCACTGCGCCTTCATCTGGGACTGCCTTCACGATCACCAGTATGCCAGGCGCCTCGCCCGCCACACCATTCGGGAAGTCTACCACGCCAAGGAAGGCATGGATGATGAAGATTTTGAAGATGCCGCGAAAATGGTGGATCACCTGGGCAAGGTCATGAAGCGCAAGAGCATCGACACCACTCCAAAAATGGCCGGTACTGCATCTCCTCACGGAGCGAATGACGGTAGCCCCATCACAAAGCAAGACTGGATGGAGCGCGAGGCGCGCGCTGTTGGCGGAGGCCTGCGCGGTGCCGCCCACGTCCAAGGCCAACTAGGTAGGTTATTTCCCCCAGTCCTTTTGCACAATCGATATCGATAATTCGCAGCGCCCGACAGCCCGTCTCAACGAGACCCTCAATCCCCCCGGGACGACCGGACCGCCGTGGGACCTACCCGATCTCGCGCTAGCCGCCGACCTGCTCGAAGAGATCCGCGGATATGATGGCAGGCATGAGCCAGAGGAGGGAGAGGACGCCAACTGGAGCCTGCGCTACCACCCAAACAGCTTCAAGATGCGCAAGGTCGGCGGCCCGGCACGCAACTTTCCCTCCGCTGTCGTCGACTACGAGCTCGCGCCCAGTCACGACCCGGCCCTCGTCGTGCAGCTCCTCCGCGCCGCCGCTCCCGCAGACGAGCGCTTCATTGCGGAGCGCATCATCCTACGGGGCGGCGGTCCTGTCGACGGTCTCCCCTACGCCGATCCCGCCGTTCTCGCCGCCGCCAAAGCCGCCGCTGACGGGAGAGGAGTGGAACTACCCAAGTACGACTGGTCTCCGCGCGTCTGGCGCCGTGGCGGAGAGAAGCTCAGGCCAGCCACGTTTGTCGCCGATCTCAGGCTCGAGGCTAGGCCCTTCGCTGCGGCACCACCAGCAACTGGAGCTTTTCCCAAGGCTCCCAAACTGGCGGTCGTCCAACCCGTAGAGATCGACACTGGCTGGGGAGTTCCTCTTGTGTGCGCCGCCGAGCTGGAGGAAGAGGAGAGGGGAATAAGGGTGTGGGAGGAGGAGATGGACAAGATGGAAGTGGAGATCCGACGGGAAATGGAGATGCAAGAGATGAGCGTGTGGGGGAAGGCAGTGGTGGAGGAGAAGGAGGCTGAGGAAATGATGCTCGTTGGCCAGGATATCGAGGCCGAGATGGCGGCGCAGGAGATGGATGCGGTGAAGGTGCGGTTGCTGGAAGCGGTGTGGAGTAATATTGCGGCGCTCAAGGCACGCGGCGTCCTGCCGCGCACCTTCGGTGTTGTCTTTCATGCTATGGCGCTGTCGGGTTGAACGAATGGTGCCAGCAGCAACAACAGTGTCAGCATCAGGATTTACCAGTGCATGTACGAGTAGCTTGTACAGTGTATAGCATCAACAAACTTGTTTATTATGACCACATTCGAGTACTGATGCACGATGACCACGATTTGCCTCGAGCGAAAGGGAGATGAAAGCATGCGATGGGTAAGTCAGACACTGGCGTCATAGTCGGTACTCGATACAAGCTCATGAACGGATTGAACATCCATGTAGATGCAGCTAGACGAAGGCTTAACATCATCATCATCATGCCTCTGAGCGCTTCAACTGCCCGATCTGCCCTGTCATACCCACTTACTTCTTCCTAAAGGGGGAATGAGCACGAAAGCTTCATCGTTCGGGTCGCTGGTACGTCATAGCGGTATTCAACCCTGCCTTCTCCTTCAAATCTGTAGATTTTGCCTAGTTTGCCGCATTTGCCCGCAACGGCGCCACACACGCACGTAGCATCGATATCCTACGAAGTCGTCATCCCAATACCCATCTATTTCTCTGATATTTAGAAAATGTACTTTGCCGTGTGACCCTTTTCACCCCACCTCCAAAAACACGCCATCCGTGCGATCTCCCTCGCCCTCCACCAACGAACACACCCGTTTCCTCCCAGTTCCCAAATAAAGATAAACACGCAGATCTCCCGCCATAATGACCCAACCACGTGGAACCATACCTTCCAGAAAAGAAAAGCGAGCAAGCCTAGTCGCTGACTCGTTGCCCCACAGTGTACGTCCCCCCAGCCACCAAAGGCAAAACAAAACAAAACACACGATCTCCACAAAAGCGTGATCGACGGCGCGGGCCCGCATTTTTTTTTTTGTCTCCACAACGAAAGAGAGAATGGAGGGCCCCTTAGCGCGGCGGTGGCGTCGAGATCGGCAAAGGAACTAACAGGAGCTTGTGATCTGATTCTGCAGGGTAGTCCTTGTGAGGTTTTTGTGCTTCTCTCTCTCTCTATCTGTGGTGTGAGTGTGCTTATGGTGGAATCGTGGAAGTCTCTTTTTCTTTTTCTTTTTGTTCTTACCAGATTCGGGGCATTGCTGTAAGTTTACTTCCTCACTGGATGCTACGACGGCGGAAGTAGAAAAAGAAGGACGGTAGGGTTTAACATTCGTCTTCTCTATATGACTAATCAACAACCCTGTGCTGCCTTCGCCAGGGGCATGCAGCCTGTGACCCACGAACCCTTCAAAGGATTAACAAAAAAAAATACGGGGAACGCGGGGAACAGGCACGTCTTCTCGCAGCATGAGCGAAAGATCAAAAGAAAAAGTTTTCTTCTTTTTTTCTGCACAGCTCCGGTGGCCGCCTTCTCATCGCACCAATTTGCGCGTCTGAGCAGAAAGGGTGATCAGTCCGTCATACTGCGCTCAATCACGAACTATTACGCAAAAATGCCGCTTGCTGTTCCCGAGGAAAGCAATTTAAATGTCACTTTCACTGCTGCAACCATTATTCCAAGTCACTAAAGACAAAACAAGCGCATCACACATCACAAGCAGTAGAGACAAAAGCCATATACTTCATCAATCTTTCGAATTTTTATTCTCTTGTTATCTTTCGGGGGTATTAAGGGGACACGTCACTGTCGGAGCTTTCCCTACCCTAAATCTGCTTTAAGTCATTGTCAAAAATGACAAAAAGGCCTGGGTATCTTCATTTTCCTACGCAACAAAAACTTTCCTTCCCACCCTTATCCTTCAGCACTCTTATTTCTGAAGACCGATATACTCTTAACTGCCTGCATGCCTCCAAGCCATCCTCAACAAGGGCAAACCAAGGCAATAACAGCGCCTTTGGTCATCCTACTAAATAAAATCGTAAAATTCGGTCCTGAGATAGTATCCTATGCATAGAGGAAAAAAGAAAAAGCGTCTCGGTCTTTGTATTGAACGAAATCTCTACAGGAATCTTACTCTCAAGAAACCTTTCGAAATATCGCGGAACAGTAAGACTTTAAAGAGCAGGTATTGGAAAATTGGGATCAGTAAGTGAAGAGAAAACCAGTTTCTCTACATTTTACACATTCTCTGGCCTGGGGCGGAGGGAGGCGCGTCTTGCGCCCGAGTGCTGCTCCCTCTCCGAGCTGATCTCCTGAGCGAACTTTGAGCGCGCGCGGATACGATCACCATAAAAGTAGAAGATGTAGATAGGAACGGTAACGCAGACAGCGAGACAAGCGAGGATGGTCGAGGCATAGGCGAGGTTGTTTGGCGGAGAACCAATGTTGGTGTACACTAGAGCGACGAAGTTAGCTTTTGTGGGGTTCAGTGCTTGTTCTAGAGTGAATACTTACGAGGTGTGGCATAGATGGCGGCGATACCAGCAAGGACGTCACGGGCGAATCCATTACCTCCCGTGGCCGAAGCAGAATAAGGACCGTACGCGGCAACCATATAATCGATCGTGGCCATGTAGATCGCGTAGTTTGCAATTCCGACAAGAGCAGAGAAAAGCAATGGCGCAATCCACGGGTTGTATTCGGGACCTCTACTGGTCCAGGCGAAACCGAACAGGCCGATCGCTTCGAGGGGGGCAGTGAACAAAAGCCATTTGAGACGATATTCGGGGAAGTCGGTTCCATTCTTAATCATCTTGCTTTGCTTGAGGAACCAGGGCATGAACGAGAACCAAGCAAGAAAGTAACCGATGAGCAGCCTGTCCGAATGCCATTTAGTAAATGCTATTCAAGATGCGGCGGGGTCGAACTTACGCTATGAAGGTGAGGCCGGTGTCAATGGTACTGAAGTTCCATTGCTTGAACACAGGACCATAAGACTCCAGGAAAGTGAAAATCAAAGCATCACTGAAACCGGAGAGCAGGGAGAGGAAGAGGACAATGGGCTCGGTAAGGAACATCTTGAAAGGACGGATCCAAATGGTGACGATCTCCTTGATCGGAATGCCATCGATGTTCCAAACCTTGGACTGCTTGACGCGGAGCTTCTCGAGCTCATCACGGGTGTAGGCGTTCGCATTTCCGGCTTTGCGGAGTCTCTGGGCCTCGCGGTTCATGAGGACAGAGGCGCGGGTCTCCCGAACGGTGAAGAAGTGGAGAATCTGGGTAGCGCCGCCGAAGATGAGCTGAAGCCAGAACACCCAGCGCCAGCTCAGGTACGTCTCAACGAAGCCACCGACAATGGGGCCAATGACGGAACCACCGACGGAGGAAAAAACAACGTAGCCGACAGCAAACTGCTGGTCATCGGGCTGCCACATGTCGGCGACCATGCCCAGAGTGACGGAGCCACCGGCCGAAGAGAGACCACCAAGGAAACGGAAGCCGATGATGGTCCCGTAGTTCGGCGCGAGAGCGCAGGGGATTTGCCAGAGGTTGACGAGACCAAGAGACCACTGGAGGATGGGCCTGCGACCGTACTCTTCAGACCAGGGAGCCCAGAGTTCGCAGCCGAAACCATAGGCGACGAGAAAGATCAGCTGACCGACGCGAGCGCCCTGGGCGCTGATGCCAAACTCCTCTTCAAGCCCGGAGACGGCATTAGAGTAGATACTGGCATTGAAATTCATGGAACACTGGATGACGAAGATGACAGTGAGGATGTACCACTTGTACCAAGTAGGGTAGCAGAAACCGAGGCGCTTGTAGACCTCGGGGTCGTCCTCTGTGATTGTTGGAACGCGGTCATTGGCTGCCTGTTGCTCACGGTAGGCCTTTTCCTCGGTCGGCTTCTCATGCAGGACTTCATGACGCTCGTTGCTGGAGGTGTCATCAGACATCTTCGATGCCGCCTTGGAGACGACACTGCCCTGCTGGGCACGCTGCAGCTCGTCTGACGTAGGAGCCATGTTTGGATGGAGAGGGCGGAGGGCGGTAGGGAGTGAGAAAGGCCGGGGACAGGACGGGCTTTAAAAGGCGTGCTCGGGCAGACAGAAGTGGAAGGCATGGAAGCAAGCGCGTGGAGCGGAGCCATGGTCTTGGTAAGAGTATAGTTCAGCGGCGCTTCCAACAACGCTTACTTGTGACGTCAACAGGCGGCGTTGCGTTGCATCAAGGACCGATCATTACGGGCCGTCGAAAATCTGACCAAGCCGTAATAAGCCGCTCTGCCGCGGCGCCCCAAAGCTTGACCCACCAGGAGGCTCTGTGGTCTAGCCGTAAGTGGCGCGCGTGCCAGAGAAACAAAGGTAAGCCAAGCCTGCAGGCTGGTATTATAACAGCCGAAGCAGTATCGGGCAGTCAACTAGCGGAACCCCGTCGTTCGCGTATGCACCATGAAAGCAGGTGCTCCGGCGCCTGCGAAGGCTGGGGTTGCGCCGCATGCGCAGTGGCCTCTGGGGCGGCGACGGAACAGGCGCTCGCAGCTCTCTCGCGACGACCAGGGAACGGCTGTTGCCCCGGACCATGCCAACGCCTGACCGCTGCGGGCCCTCCGCTTCTCCAGCCTTTCAGGCGCACACGCATGAGCGAATTTTCGCCCTGGAGGCGCGGGGCCCCTTCTCGGCGCCCGCCCTGCAGACAGACAGCGAGGCAGCGGGCGACGGATCAGGATCTGCGGTGATGGCGAGGCGTGGCCAAAGATTCGTCGTTGGTCGGCGGCGCCGGTGGGCACTCCGAGCGCATGACGCCGACGCCTCAGCCGCCGCCGCCGCACGCGCACGGCATTGTCGTAATCTGAAAGCATGACCCTGCGAGCAAGAGCAGGAGAACTATGGTGAAGCAGAACATTTGCGCTGGGGCAACGGTGCCAACCGCCGGGGCACAGACCGCATTTTGCTTCGCTACTGCGCCCGCCGCGGGCCTCGACGACTGCTTGCGACCGGCCAGGCGCAGGTGCCCCACGGGACGCGGGCGAAAATGCTGAGCATCAGTCGAGTGCCGACGGGAGAGATAACGCCCCAGCAGCATCCGAGTCGCTCCGTGAACGGCCTTGGCGGTACCGGCCTGCATTACTGCCCACCGGTGGATCTGGAGGCTCCACACGTGCTCCGGATTCTGCCCACAGTTGCTCTCTCCAGACTGGAGAGGCGGCGCTGGCCTTTGCCGCTCTCGACCCTAGACCGACCCGCCTCCACGCCGACCCACTTGCTGGATGTGACGTTGCCGCAAATCGTAATTTCGGCCGCTGCTGAACTTCCACGTGCGCTCGAGCGAGCGCAGGAAATCCGTAGAGACTCAGTCTGATATAGCTTGGGTTTTGGTGTTGCGCATGCGGTCAGCGGCGGTTATGCGGGACAGGCCAATGAGGCGCTGTGTCCCGCGTCGATCTTGCGCTTGGTGGCGCATCCAAGCTCGTTGCCACGCCTGCCCAGGGTTGTGCGTGACTCGCAAACCCTTGCGCCTCAGAGCGGACGACGGCTGTCGGCTCTCGGTAGCCTCACCGTCCACTAATCTCGGGGAGCCTAGACGTTCTTGTGCGCCCCGAGACCAACGAGTGCGTCTCGGTGCCGTACGCGCGGTGAGACACGCACAGGAATGTCCGCCCGATCCATCCCGACCGCAAAGTACCGTTGCAAAGACCACCAGCGGGAATCCATGGACAAGGAGAACTTGAATCCCCGCCTTCAGGTCGGCCGCTGCTGGCTGCGTCGGCCCCGCCTCTGCGCAAGCTCGAGCTTGACGAGGCGAGAAAATCTCACCACCTGCTGTCCTTCGTTTACGGTCCGAGTTCGGGCATCATACCGCCTCTGGCGGAAGCGGGAGCAACTCCAGCATCCCATTCGCTAGATGTACGATCGAATCCTCTTCGCTGGGTTGCGCTTCGGCTTCGAATGCGATGTACGCTGCCTCCCTGCTCTTCCCTGCTGCATCTACCGGAAATCTTTTGGCCATAGCTCGGGCGGGTACGTGTGCAGTGTTTTTGTCGCATGATACGATGGTGCGTCTCTTTTTCCAACTAATCGTCCATGTCCGAATTGGACCTGTGCTTGGAGTTAAGGACCCAATGGAGTACTTACCATAAATGCACATGTCGGTGAATGACTTGACGCTTGCCCAGCCCAATGGTGGATCCTTGCACTGGAGAAAGGAGGAAGAGGCCTGAATCAAACGCCAGATGAGCCGAGGATCCTCCTCGGCCGTCTCTGACTGATCTTCTGGTACTGCTTAGTGCGTCGAGCTAATGACTGAAAGCACCGAGGCAGTATTTAATTGACAGCCTGGCTCTGTCAATCTCGTGTCGAAAGCTATGCAGTAGGAAGATCAGGTCCCTGTACTGCGTGAGGACATGCGCCTCAAACTTCGTCCAAAGAGGTTACGAAATGCATTCTGGGCATACCTGCTGGGGAGCTTCGGTTGATGTCGTTCTCCTTTATGTGGCCGTATTAGACTGGCATTTCTAGATTACCGGGCCGGAAAAAGGCCTAGCCCATCCCATTCGGCGGAGTTAGATATGACTTGCCAAAAAGAACGACTATCATTTTTGGCCTGGATCGCGACGGCTTTGATCACATGCTGGAGGGGACCACTAAAGATACAGGCCACTCGCGCATCAACAGCCAGCGTGCAGAAGAGTGGAAGATACCTTAGACTGAAGAGCGTATCTTTAATGGGTCTGCTCAACTTTTCGAATTTGATAAATATGGAAAGCTGTGATCTTGAACGTCCATGTGGGAGAAGTTTCACATGGGAATTGAGCCAGGGTCATTCTTAGTTCTCTGGGCCCGGCCGCGATTTTGTTGAGTAGACTCCTCTCCCATAAAATCCCTGGTAGCATGTGGTGTATAGGATATTGATTGGAGGTAGCTTCCCTAAGACAAAGCCTACAACTGTGCGAATGGCCAATCTGTCTCCAGATAGGGAGCCTTCAGGCCAAGATTTGGCCGGATTTTGCCTGCCATCAATTAACAATAATGCGTTAAGATACTGCTGTCATTCTCCCTGCCTGGTCGCCGGGCATAGTATTAAGGGGAACAGAGTAGACATCTTCTCCCCAACTATGGCGTTGATGAAACCCCCTGTTGAGTATGTGCCAAGCCTGAGGCCTTTCTCTTCGCGTCGAGCTAATTGCTCCCCTAGGGATGTCTCTTAAGTCTCCGTCCTAGAGCAATCATAGAGGCTGAAACAAATCAAAGAATTTTACTTTCTGTAAGTCGAGCTCCTAGCTTCGACTCCTTTTGAGCGTCTTCGAGAATGGCGTCTCAGACGCATCCTGAAGGAAAGTTTGCAGCAGCCACTCGGCGAAGCTACATCGCCGTGTAATCAGATCTCATCGAAAAGGCCCAGAAGATCCAGTATATGGTGGTCGGCCCTTCCCCTGGTAAGTCGCGATGCCAGACGTCCGCGCCCAGTTGTGTTCGTATTGCCGAATGGCATCAGCATGCGAAGTTGAAATATACACCTGAAGGTATGCGTGCAGTCAAACGAATGGATTTCGCGTGTACATGAATATCTCACTCCACAAGCTCTCCCGAGCGTGCTGTCGCAATATTGTTGGAGCCGACGTCCCACAACCCGCACGAGTGATAGATCAGCCAGAGTGAACCATCCACTCATGGCAAGGTCGGAGCGAACGTGGAGCGAACATGGAATGAGCGGAACGTCGCGTTCGATCGTGGAGGCCGCAATTGCCTAAGCTCAGCTCTGGGCAATGCGGGAGGGCGATCGCAGGTTTGGGTGCGTATAGTCCAGACGCGCGTCTTCCCAGACGTTTGAAGTTGCGGGGCTCGCCGCCAAGCCGAATTGGGACGTCTGCGCATCATCTTATCGATAACATTTTCTTGCATCTCGTCTCGCGCGCGCGCGCTCTCTGCCTACAGCGGACCATAACGGCAAAGCCTCACGACACACACTCCGTTCACCATGACAGACTCCACTGCGGCCTCGCAAAACAGTCCCTTCATTAAGCAGCTTGCTGCGAATGGTGTGTACACATTTCCATTTCCTCCTTCGTCTTGCGCAGTTCCCTAGACCTGAAATCTGACGCCGTAATTTTATTTTTTTTCGCCCTTACGCAGACAAGCGCATTCGTGACAAAGCTCTCGACAGTTTAAAGAGATACCTGGATGGCTGCACCGGACTCTCGGAGATTGAGCTGCTGAAGCTATGGAAGGGCCTCTTCTTCTGCATGTGGCAGAGCGACAAGCCGCGCACGCAGCAGCAGCTGGCGGTCGACCTAGCGGGCCTGGTCGACATCCTCCCCAGGGACACGGCGCTTGATTTCCTGGCAGCATTTTGGAAGACAATGGCACGGGAATGGGTTGGAATTGACCGACTGAGGTATGAGTCTATATACGAGTGCTGCAACGGAATAAAGCAAAAGTGCTGACCTTCTCGTTCGACAGGATGGATAAGTTCCTCTTCCTCGTGCGCCAGTACCTGAATGCCTCTTTCCGTCTTTTCGCTCGCCAGCGCTGGCGCGAGACCGAGTTGCTTGAGAAATACTTAGATATCCTGCGCGAGACGCCTTTGAACCCCACCGATCAGAAGGTTCCGAACGGGCTACGTCTGCACGTTGCTGACATTTACGTGGACGAGCTGGACAAATTGGATGGTGCAAGAGAAGGTAGCCTGCCTTTGGATCAAGTATTGGCCCCACTGCGTGAGTTGGCGGAAAAAAGTGTCACGAAAGCGGTGCGGACTAGGGTGAAGGAGGCGCTGGAGGAGGACGAGAGGCTGAAGGATTGGAACAACCCCAAGAGGGAGGGAGAGGTTGAGCAGCAAGATGAGGATGAGGAATGGGGAAGAATCGACGATTAATATTAAGAACTTGGCATAATCACTGTGATTACAGCGCGGCGTTATTGAGGGCTGGTGGGGACAAAAGGTTATTCATGTTTCGCTGTAGCTTTTCCGTTCCATCTCTATATTCGAGCCTTCCCGACCTTGCAATAGACCAACTCCAAACTTGAAAATGACCGAGCAATCAGATCAAGGCCACGGAGGGTCGTCAGGTCTCCTGAAGCAAGCAACGAACTTCTTGCCGCCGTTCCGCGTGACTTTCTTTCCCTCCTCAGTCTCCGTCTTCATGATTTCTACGCACACGTCATTCTCCAACTCCTCGTCACTTATCCTCTCAAAGCTCGGGTGCTTCTCAAAGTGCTCGACCATCCAGCGGTGCAGATCCTCGACGTCGGTAATGGTGTACACAATACCTCCAGGCCTTAGCACATAAGCATACTCGGAGTTGAGTGTCGTCGAAACAATGCGGGCCTTATGCTTGCGGGCCTTAAAGTGTGGGTCCGGAAAACACAAGAAAATCTTCGAAAGCTGCCCCTTGCGGAAGAAGTTGGGGAGGAACTTCATGGCGTTTGCCCGCAAGCAAGCTACGTTTTGGTAGCCACCGTTGCCACTGTTTTGTGCGCGCAGGGCTTTGGCTTTCTCCTGCACAAACTCCGTGACTGAGGTACGGATTTCCATGCCTGTTGCGCGTAAGGACAAAAATTTCATAGAAGAAACAGGACCTTTCAGTCATCGGAGCGCATCCTCGACGAAACATAGAAGGGGAGATGACGTAGGTTGTGTGACGGGAGAGAGATGCAGGACCCTGAAAAAAAAAACTGGGAAGAGAAGAGAAGAAAAGAAAAAAAAAAGAAAACAATAGGAAACAAAAGGAAAAGAAATTCACCTACCGAGCAATAGCATGTCAGGCAGCTTGGGCGAAAGTGCGAACAGCAGGCCGCCGAAGCCACAACCAATGTCAGCAACCTCGACCTCTTTTGAGATCTTTCTTTGGGCAAGCGGCTTCTCTGCTTGCTCCTCGTCTGTTTGCATAGCCGACTCGGAAACATCGTCCTCAGCGGCAGTCGGAGGCTCCACAGCGAACGCAGGGTACAGGGCCGCCCAGTTCATGAGACCAGGGTGAGCAGGGCTATGTAACAGGAGAGAAATGGTCAGCATATTGAGGCATCTTCGCCGCGGGAGTAAAATGGCACGATTTCATCTTGCATACTAAGTCAAGGCGTGGTCAGAAAAAGGATTTGCGTGCGCTCGCTGTCGGTAGAATTTCTTCTTGGGCAGCTCCGCACCCTTCGCGGCAGCATCGCTGAGGGCATTGCGGTATTCTTCTCGCTTTTGCCGCTTGTTTGGTTGGCCGGCCATTCTTGTTGTTGGTGTTTTTGGGGTTGGAGACTGTGGAGGATTGCGTCGCGGATGACTCGGTGAAATTCGAGAATGAAGTGGCCGGCGCCACCGGGGGAAACCTCCCGCCCTAAAGCGGCAAGCATGGGCACAGGTATATTCTACTGCAACAACAGGCTCCCATAACGAAAGTGCCGGAAGCAAGCTTCCATGAACGAGTTATGTCACCGGTCAAGAAGTCTGGTGTTTGGGTAGATGGCTCGACTGTTTTCCCATTTCGCCCTACAGTTCTTTACCGCCAACTTGGATGGGCTGAGTACGGGCAAGCCAGAGGGCCCCTGGGCCCCTTTTTGAATGCAAGAAGAAAAATACCCTCAATTCCAATAAAGCAGGTGTTGCTTTATGTGCACGCCGATACCTAGAAGTGTTGTACATCCTACAGAGAAGGAAAAGAAACCCAGATTCACCCCTGGAGACCTGCCCATGAAGAAACCAAAGCCAAGTATGATATCGACGCGATGCTCCTTCGCAACCCACCCTTGAAAGTCATATAATACCGTGTGCCATAGCACGCTTTCCGGCCTCGCCCAATATGCAAGCGCTAATCGTCATTCGTTATTTCATCGGAATTCAATTGCGCCCATACACCCATGATCCTCGACATGCTCCAAATCCAGTTGTTGGTACCTGGACTCCGGTTAGTAAATTGAATCCTCCGTCAGCATTCTTCAAGGTGTTTACGTACTTTTCGCTCTTGGCGTGAAAGTAGATTCCACTGATTTTCCCAGTGACTTGACTAAAGCAGATATAGTAGAAACCTTCAAAGCTGGCACCGGATATGGTGCGAACAGTGTGGTCTGGTACGAGGAAATGTTCCTTCCATCGCATAAAGAGATTTTCACGCTGAGCGAAGTTCTTGTACGTAAAATCGGCGCGCTTTGCCTGTTTGGCAAGTGGCCGCCACGCAGGGAAACGACCCCAGTGCTGCATGTCTACCTTTTCGTTGGAACCCCACTCTGGCCGATTGGTCTGAAACGTGTATTTTGTGCCGATGATCTCGCCTTCAAAGTAGGTGGTGAGCGTAGGGTGATCGTCCGTTAAGCCTATTGTGCGAGTGTGAGTTTGTACATCTCAGACGATATGCGAAACGATGCATACCTTGTATGCGCAAGTATCCGCTGAGGCAGTGTGATTCCATGTCAACATGCTTGATCTCCACTTGGACCTCGTATACCTGGCGGTCGGACTGCTGGGTGCCCTTGAACTTGCTACCGGGACGAAGGAAGGACGATGTGGAATTGGGGAGGAACTGCGCGCATCCATATCAGTCATGATTCGATTGCGCACCGGGCTGAATGTTGGGGAGTGGTCTTACTCGATGCTCGGGCCACGCCGAGCCATACAGGTGCGGATACCAGGAGGGAGGGGCGGTGGAGGGAAGCGCAGGACTCTGCAATGTGGAGCGGTCGCATTCGGCCGCATCGCCCGTAGCGCTGAGGGGACTGGGTGTGTCCCTCAGCGGACCCTCGTCTTCAGTATCCATTTGCTTCCGCGGGTCGACATTCGGCCGGCTGTCCTGATCGTCGGGTGGGTTGGCGATGCGGGAGGACTGCTCAGGCTGTGCAGCGCGACTATCGGGGGCGGTGGAGGCGTTGGCATCAATTGCGGGAGGCCGCGAGATATCTGGCGGGCATGTCGTGCGGCCGGAGAGCTGGTCAGGCGAATGCGAGGGCATGTGCGGACTCGGTTGAGGCATGACAATTCAGGGAGAACTTGCGCACGAGAACATCGGAGGAAGATTAAGTAAGCGAAAGCAATTAGGACGACTTTGCACAAGAACCGGGAGGTGGCGGGTGACGGAAGCTATCTGGAACTGCTGCACCGCATCATGGGCGGAGTGTTGGTCGTATTGTATGGAAGGAACGCCGGATCGGCCTCGAGACTCGTCGGGTCACTCCTTCCCCGCATGGGTAATCACGTGCCACATGCGGCAGGATTACAGTCACCCTGGGGGCAGGCTAGAATGAAATACCATCATAACTCTGTTTCGCGTTCCGCCGAGCCCCTGCTGCCTCACCCATGAAAAAGTTCTTGTCTCCATTCAACCCGTGGTACGAGGCATTTTTTTTGGAAGTAATGAGCGGTAGCGCAAAGCACGCACACAGCATTGACCCTGTTTATTTTTAGGATGTACATTCAAAGACTCATCACAGCATGAACAACCGGCCAGTCGTTCGGGAAATGGAAGCCTGGTAATATTGCTTAGATAACCGACCAGAAGACCTCAGTGAAGAAGCACACAAGCCCACGATATTAAAAACCGTGGATCGTTACCGATGATGTTGCATGTCTCTCCGGAATATTCCCAAGCGGACAATCGGCCTACGAAATTAGCGCCACGGAAGTCAGCCAACAGGTGAGGGCATCACGCCGCATTGATCACACTGGTGAGAGTTTCCTTGGAATGAACTCGGAGAACGTTGCATTATGAAATGATACATGCTGGAGCCAGCATATAAGGCCAGCTAGTGAAGCGGACACCGCGGCATGAGTTGGAGAAGTCGTTGTTGGAACTTGATCTTCTTGGACCTCCTTGTAAATGCATCTGGTCTTGTCGGACGCTTTTTCTTTCCTTTGTTTCCTTGGGCCAAGCTTCTTCTATTCAAATTGATCATCGTCAAACAGTAAGACCCAGCGACATGACTCTAGTCTAGGGCATCTTGGAGTTGGGCTCTTGCTGTTACAGAATCGCTCAGATGGGCTTGATCTATTTCCCAAAATCAGATGAATGTAGGCGATACAATGCCAACCGCGGGGACTGACCTTGAAGTGGAGCGAAATTAACGAGAACACCAACGCCTTCAGGTCCTGAACGAGATAGTAGAATACACGGAGACCCTCTGGGTCCGCCGACTCCGTAACATCAACAAGGGAGCCAATTTTGGCAGTCTGCACGTGCGTGTCAGCAATTCTAGATTACTGGTGAGCCGTCTGGTCGAGATCTCACCTCGAAGGAGATGTGCTCATTGCCCAGCTTGATCTCTAGCTCTTGGCGACCGTCCTTGTTCTTTTGGGGCCATTTGGCGTCATCTTCCCTGCAGACTGTCAGGTGTTTGCCGGACAGAACAGGAAGACAGGCTCACTTCATAATTTCGCTCTCTTTGATGATACGCTTGATCTCAGCAATAACTGTAGAGCTGACGCACACTGCGAAAAGAAAACATGTTCAGATCAGGCTGTAGAGCAATAATAAAGTGCGGCGCTTACTCTCTTTCCGAATCAGGGAGTCATTGCGGTAATTGGAGTTGTTCGCGTAACGTGCAGTGGCGCTCCGGCCGTCACCCACAGTGCGGAAATCAAACTCTGCGGCGCCTCAGTTCAGTTTGCGCGGTGGCCGGGATAGCATGGTCGCATACCGAGAAACTCATGGCCGAAGCGTCCGGAGTGACCAGAGCTAGGATTCTGTCAGTACGCAATGACGCAAGGCTGGAAGGGAAAGGCGCACTAGTAACGAACGTAGAACTGGTCGTTATCGGGCGCCATTGTTGCTGCGAGGGTGGAAGAGCACGCGCACAGGCGGGATGCGATGCTGACGATGGTGTTGAAGCTGAAAGGCGACGCGGCTGGGTAAGGTTGTCGCGGCGGCGCGGCGGCGGGCGGTGAGGGCAGGCGAATCGGCCAAATTCGTTCGCGCGCTTCGTAGTGAACACCTGGAGGTGATCCTCAAGGACGAGCCAAGGGGTCCAACTATTACCCACGTCAGGCGCCAACAACCACGACACTCTTTCCGCCGCCTCCCCCGGACACTACCTGTCCTCTCCATCTGCTTGGCTCCCGTTCCTCTTCTCTCTCTGCGGGCTGTCTCCGTTTCGAGTTCTGCCCGCACCTGGCACGTTCAACTGCGCACCGAACGGCTGACGGCCGCCGCGGGAGTCCGACGCTGCTGCTCGCCCACGCATCACTACAGCCATCTCCGCTATTTGACTACAACTCCATCAGCTCGGCAACATGGCGACCTTCCTGGACAACGCGTACAGCCTGGTCCATCAGGACAATGCTGCCGACCAGCCCACTCTGCAGGAGCTTAAGACCCAGCTCGAGAAGGGCACGGACGAGACCAAGATCGAGACCATGAAGAAGATCCTGACAATCATGCTGAATGGCGACCCCATGCCCGGCCTTCTCATGCACATCATCCGATTCGTCATGCCATCTAAGAGCAAGCCGCTCAAGAAGCTCCTGTACCTTTACTACGAGATATGCCCCAAGCACGACGCCAATGGCAAGCTCAAGCAGGAATGGATTCTGGTCTGGTACGTATCTTACTGGCACTATCTGCATTGGCCTGTTCCTGATTTGTAACAGCAACGGCATGCGCTTCGACTTGCAACATCCCAACGAATACATCCGGGGCAACACACTCCGCTTCGTGTGCAAGCTCCGCGACGCCGAGCTTGTGGAGCCCCTGCTTCAACCAGCTAGACAATGCCTTGAGCACCGTCATGCATATGTCCGCAAGAACGCTGTCTTCGCCATTGCCTCGATATATCAGCATCTGGAAGCTCTCATCCCCGATGCGCCTGAGCTTCTCCTGAACTTCTTGGAGGAGGAGAGCGATCACACTTGCAAGCGGAACGCCTTTGCTGCGCTGGCTTCTATCAGCCACGATAAAGCATTGGAATACTTGAGCGGCGTGTTTGATGGTATTCCCAACGCAGATGAGCTTCTGCAGCTGGCGGAGCTTGAGTTCATCCGCAGGGATGCCGTCGCCAACCCTCAGAATAAGGTCAGAATGCTGCGGAGGAAATGATTATGCTTTCTTTGGTTTACTGTGAGCTAACATTGGGGTAGGCTCGCTACCTGCGTCTGATCTTCGACCTTCTTGAGGCAAACACGTCAACCGTGGTCTACGAAGCTGCGTCTTCGCTAACTGCACTTACCAACAACCCCGTTGCGGTCAAGGCAGCTGCCTCCAAATTCATTGAGCTCAGCATCAAGGAACCGGATAACAACGTGAAACTCATTGTGCTAGAGAAAGTGGATCAGTTGAGACAAAAGAATGAGGGCATCTTGGACGATCTCGTCATGGAAATCCTCCGGGTCTTGTCCAGCACAGATCTTGATGTGCGCAAGAAGGCGCTGGAACTCGCTATGGAAATGGTTTCCAGCAAGAACGTGGCAGAGGTTGTTATGCTCCTCAAGAAGGAACTATCGAAGACCGTTGATGAGCAGTACGAAAAGGTATGCTTGGATTGGCGATGGTGCAAGGTTCAAGAGCTAATGGTTCACAGAATGCCGAATACCGTTCCTTGCTCATTCACTCGATACACCAATGCGCGATCAAATTCTCTGAGGTTGCGGCAAGCGTCGTTGATTCTCTCATGGAATTCATCGCCGATTTCAACAATGCCTCCGCTGTGGACGTTATTTCTTTTGTGAAGGAAGTGGTGGAGAAGTTCCCAGACCTTAGGCCTTCCATTGTGGAGCGGCTAGTATCAACCCTGAGCGAGGTTCGTGCCGGCAAGGTCTACCGCGGAGCTCTGTGGATTGTGGGAGAGTACTCACTGGAGCCCAACGATATCCGGGAAGCCTGGAAGCGCATCCGTGCTAGTCTTGGAGAAATCCCCATATTGGCTTCAGAGCAGAGGCTGCTCGAGGAGGTGCCAGATGGCCAGCCGGATCCTAAAGATCAGATCAACGGTCACGCAAAGTCTGCCCCTACAGGATCCAGGAAAGTTCTTGCGGATGGCACATATGCCACAGAGAGTGCTCTGACGAGCCAAGCTGCCGTCAAGGCTAAACTGGAGGCTGTCAAGGCAGCTCAAAAGCCCCCGCTCCGCCAGCTCATCCTGGACGGAGACTACTACCTGGCTACGGTGTTGTCTTCCACTCTGACCAAGCTCGTCATGCGTCACTCCGAAATCTCTCAGGACACTGCCCGCACCAACGCGTTGAAGGCCGAGGCTATGCTTATCATGATTTCCATCATCCGTGTCGGACAGTCACAGTTCGTCAAGACTCCCATTGACGAGGATTCAATCGATCGTATCATGTCCTGCGTTCGCGCTCTCGCCGAGTTCCAGCAAAAGAAGGAGCTTGAGACCGTCTTCTTGGACGATACCAGGAAAGCATTCCGCACAATGGTCCAGTACGAGGAGAAGAAGCGTGCTGCTAAGGAAGCGTCCGAGAAGATGAAGTCAGCGGTCCAGGTGGACGATGTAATCCCTATCAGGCAACTTGCGAAGAAGAATACTGTAGACGGCGGCGACGAGATGGAGCTTGATTTGGAAAGGGCCACTGGAGGCGATCACACCACTGAGGACCTCTCTTCGAAACTCAGCAGAGTTGTTCAGCTCACTGGTTTCTCCGATCAGGTCTACGCCGAAGCATACGTCAAGGTGCACCAGTTTGACATTGTCCTGGACGTACTTCTTGTCAACCAGACAACAGATACCCTGCAGAATCTCTCAGTTGAATTCGCTACTCTGGGAGACCTGAAGGTCGTTGAACGGCCCACTACCCAGAACCTCGGACCTCATGACTTCTTGAACGTGCAGGCAACGATCAAAGTGTCATCTACCGACACTGGCGTGATCTTTGGCAACGTTGTCTACGATGGCGCGAGCTCCACTGACTCGAACGTCATTATTCTCAACGATGTGCACGTCGATATCATGGACTATATCCAGCCGGCGCACTGCTCTGAGACGCAGTTCAGGACCATGTGGACTGAGTTTGAATGGGAGAACAAGGTCAATATCAACTCCAAGGCGAAGACACTGCGCGATTTCCTTAAGCAGCTGATGGCGGCCACCAATATGAGCTGCCTTACCCCTGAGGCGTCGATGAAGGGAGATTGCCAGTTCTTGAGTGCCAACCTGTACGCTCGCAGCGTTTTCGGTATGTTACACCACCCAACTTTCAAGCTTACCTCAAACTAACGCCCTCCGCAGGTGAGGACGCTTTGGCCAACCTGAGCATCGAGAAGGAGGGAGACGACGGCCCCGTCACTGGATTCGTGAGAATTCGCAGTCGCTCGCAGGGTCTGGCGCTTGCGCTTGGCTCCCTCAAGGGCATCAACAAGGCTGGCGAGTCGTAGGAGTACATTGTATGAGGTGTTTGACGAGGTCAACTTTCCAGTTTTGTGGCCCCATTGAAGAAGCAGGATGCGCGGAGCTGGTTTGCAAGCAGCGATGGCGCCCACGGATGTTTATGAGGGCGATTGATGACATGCACGGATTTCGAGGTCTTCCCAGAAGGCTCCTTCGGCAGTAGAGGGATTTGGTGTTTGTGTTTTTAGCTTGCATGTGGAGGGGAGCGAGCACTGTGAACAAAACCACAACCGGGGCTGGCGGACGGTCCGAAAATAGCTGAGAGCGCTTGGTGATTTAGCACAAGTACACTTTTAATTTGCAGCCATGAGGTTCAGATTAGGTCTGGTGATCACTGCGCACTGCGCATGAGGACGGGTGAAGGGCTCTTGCATAACGAGTGCACGCTGGATGGTGGCATTCGGGAGGTGGATGAAGTAGGAAGGTCCGTAGTGGCTTCTGGTATCGTCGTTTACAAAGTTCGAGAACTGCCAATGGGAGGGCATGGGCTGTCAGCGCCCTCGCGACAAAGCTGCCGGATTCGGGCATTGTGAGGCTTCGTTCGAGACGATCCCTTGCAGGGCCCCTGCCCTTCCCGCCTCGGATGCCCGGTCTTCCGCCCGCCTCGGCTGGATTTCTTTCGCGTACCGTAGCTGCGCGCTCGTGCATCTCTCTGAACACGGTGACGCGAGCGAGCGAGCTCCGAGCGGCGTCCTGGGCTTACGGGCACGTCCTCCCCGCCGCCCATCGCCTGCGATAAACCTACTGCGTTTCACTCAGACATGCCGGATCTGCTCGGAATCACCTACACTCGTTTATGTCCATTCTAACCACTATGTCGACCGCTGGCGAGGGTAGCCATTTCGACGAATACGTCGAGGAGTCCGCCCGGCCAACATCCGCGCTGCTCAGTCCAAGCGAGGCGCCTGATACCCTTGCGGTTGGGCGGCTGGCGTCGCTGTCATTGGGGGAAGATACGCTTGTTGTGCTAGGTGAGTACGACGACCACATCGCCTTATTCAGTGAGCTCGGTTACTGAAAGGACACGCAGACGAAGCCTTCGTTGAACCCGACCCGAAATGTTGCGGACTCCTGCCAGCCAGTACGTGATCCCGCGCCGCACCATCACATCGGCGCCCAGGCGCTGACGTTCCTCGAACCTCCACAGAAACCAAAACCACTCGTTCCATTCCCCTGTACAACGTGCTCTGGGCTGAGCTTGCCGAATTCGATATCACCATTCATTATGCGCGCCAAGTGTCCTCGTCCGTCGTGCGCCCGGCTTTCGTCAACTACACCGTAGACAAGGATGACCGGAGCAAGGCGCGGATGTGGATCGAGAAGCTACTCGACCGAGCTTACGGGGCGTCCCAGCGGCAGAAACGCATCAAGGTGCTGGTGAACCCGTTCGGCGGAAAGGGTGGTGCGCAGAAGATGTACACCAAGGAAATCGAGCCCATTTTCGCGGCTGCGCGCTGTGTCATTGACGTCCAGGAGACGAAGTTCAATGGGCACGCCGTCGAACTGGCGGCTGAGAATATCGAGGTCGACGATTGGGATGTCATTGCTTGCTGTTCCGGCGACGGCGTGCCCCACGAGGTCTTCAATGGCTTGGGTAAGCGGAGGGACGCCGCGAGAGCGCTACAGCGGATCGCTGTCGTCCAACTACCCTGCGGTAGCGGTAATGGCATGAGCTTGAGTTTGAATGGCACGGACAGTTGTAGCATGGCCGCTCTCGCCGTGGTCAAAGGCCTTCGGACCCCCATGGACTTAGCGTCGATCACCCAGGGGGACCGCCGGACATTATCTTTCCTTTCCCAAGCCGTCGGCATCGTCGCTGAGTGCGATCTCGCCACGGAGAACCTGCGCTGGATGGGTGGTCAGCGCTTCACGTACGGCTTCCTCGTACGCATCATTGGCCAAACGATCTATCCATGTGACATTGCGGTTGGCGTCGAGATTGATGGCAAAGCTGCGATCAAAGAAGCCTACGCCCGCGAGGCGGCCAACCCACCCCAAGACGGAACGAAGAAGCGCAAGTCGATCATGGTCGAGGAGGAGGCGGGTCTTCCGCCGCTACGCTACGGCACTGTCAACGACCCTTTGCCCGAAGGCTGGACTCTGACGCCATACGACAAGATGGGCAACTTCTACTGCGGCAATATGGCGTATATGTCTGCGGATGCCAATTTCTTCCAGGCCGCGCTTCCCAGTGATGGCTGTTTCGACATGGTCAACGTTGATGGCGATATCCCGCGTGCCACTTCACTCAAGACCTTGTTGGCTGTCGAGAAGGGCACTTTCTTCGATATGCCGCATGTCAATTACAGGAAGGTGACGGGGTATCGCATCATTCCCAAAAATCAGAAGGATGGATATATCAGCATTGACGGTGAGAGGGTACCATTCGAGCCTTTCCAGGCCGAGGTGCACAAGGGGTTGGGCACAGTTTTGAGTAAGACCGGGCACTTGTACGAGAAGAGTGGACCACCACCGTAGTCTCCGTTGTTGTAGAGGAGGTAAGTGTCTGAGAGAGGTAAGACCATTGTTTGTGGGAGGCGGTTCATTTGCTGTTTACCAGGAATTGGCGTAGTCTTGCATTCCCTTGAAGGTTTCATTTGTGTGCTGCTCCTCAAATGTAAATTCATATACGGTCTGTACGTCTGTACCCAGACACAGATAGATACCCTACTTGTCCGACGCCAATCTTATTTCTTAGCCCAGTGGAGGTTCTGCAAGGGCGAAACTTGTGAATAGGGTTCTTGCTGAGTCCGGTTTTGTACCGTTCTTGTGCTACTATCCAGTCCCAAGTCGTATTTATCAATAGAACATCAAGGATCCAGAATGTGGATGTTGATTTGTTAAAGGATATCAATAAACTCCGCCCATGCGTTCTTGCCCGTGTTCTGTACAGTCATAATACACAACATTCCGTGTATTCCCAAGTTATGATAGGGTGGTTTACTCTGCGCCACGGTTGAGATTGACTCCACGTTTTGGTCGGGTCGTCGTCCCTAAGTGGCAACTCGCTTCTGCTCACAAGCCTCGTTGGTCCCATCCTTGCCCGCCGAATGAAAGCTATGAGGTCGAAGGCCTCCACTTCTCTTCGCCGCGGCGTAGCCGTTCCGCCTGCTCTCTGAGAGTCTCCTTATCTTGCGGACCTTCGTAGACGGCATCCGGCATCATCCTCCGCTGCTCGTCCTCCGCGTGCTTCTCGGCCGACCTGTAGAGATCACGTCCGTATCTGCAAAAAGAGCGTAGTTAGCTCGATCGTCCGGCCTCGAATACCAGCTTATTCTCTAGCACCATCCACCTCTTCACAAAGATAACCAACGCGAACCGATGAAGGAGGTAAAGGGAGGAAAAACACGTACGGCGACCAATCCTCGGGCTCCTCGGGCCAGACGAAGGGTCTCTCCATCTCGACCGTCATCTTCTTGATGGCGGGGCCGCGGTACCAGCGGCGCGGCATGGCACGCTTGCGGTTCGGATCGTCCTGGCGGATCTTCTGCTGCTGGACGAAGGAGCGCACGTTGGTGCACTTGATGCCGTAGGCATGCCACAGGTAGTCGCGCATGTCGAGCTTGTTGAGGTGGAGTGGGACGAGGAATTTGGCGAAGGTTGGCGGGAGAAAGGGTGTTCGGAGGAGGGTCAGGGTGAAGTCGGGCCTGTACGGCGGTCGGAGAGGAGTTGTGGTTAGCTTTGCGGAGGTGGTCATGGGGCGCCGCCGGAGGTGAGTGCGGCGAGGCGCGTGGGAGGTAGAGATGAGCGATTGGGGGGGCAGGCGTACAGGTAGACGGGCTTCTTTCCCAATGGGAAGGGCGAGATTCGTTTGGCGGCCATTGTGAAGGTAGAAGCCGGTGGGCTGGCGGCGGGGAGCTTGGATGCTGGTGGTGATCGGACTTTTGAGATTTTGGGATGCGGTCGTCGTTCAGGCTGGTCCGCGAGTCAAGGATCAGCGTCGGTGCTTGGGGCCTCCCGACCCGTTCCAGACGATAGCCTTCAAGTCTTCTCCGCAACACCATCGCCTCGACAGCGTCGATCGATGTTCCAATACACCGCTCATATAGAGGCTATTTCATTCGCCGGTATGCTCTGACATTCTTGGACTGCAATCCTTCGCGCGAAGAGCCACGTATCTCCAGCACCTGCAGCCTTGCCGCCCATCTGGGATGGCCACAGGCACTTTCAACATGGTCAAGCGAGGCGCTACAGCAGAGTTGTATAGGAACAACGACGATATATGGCCCCTCTCACTCGGGTCACCAAAGTCTAGAAGAGCAAGCGGAGCGGAGACCGGGGCGCGAATTTACCACGCGGACAGTGCCAAGATCCAAACGAAGGCCTCGAAATGCTGAAGCAAGAATGATGTCTTACAATTTCAGAGCTTGGATCTCATCCAGCAAATTGGTAATAGCGGCATCATCTGCCTACTTCCCTACCTGCGTATATGCTCTTGAAGGAGTTTGCTCACATGGGATCTCGGAGAAGAGCAACCGCGGAGAGTATCATTCGAAGAATCCGACATCAAATACAGCGGTGGCCCTTCATCGCGGTAGCGTTTTGCTCTGTGAATGTTCCTCGCAAATGCCTCGTAGGCGTCGCGTTCTCTCGTTGACTACTTTGTCTGAAGCTGATTAACCGCCATGCTGGAATACATGGTCCAGAATAATCACCACCACGAGTATCCTGGCGTTGCTATCAATCTCGCGGTTGACCATAATCGCCGCTTCCGTTCCCTGCCTTCCGCATTTGCTACCTGGGCCGCCTTGCAGCGCCTTCCGCCATTTGCCCCCGCCTGCTTCTTCCTTTCCTTGCACCTCTTCACTTTGTTCAACGCTCGTGCCGCCGTCACTGATCTGCCGTGATCAGAGCGTCGCCATACGAATGCGCCGTTTCATGGACGGGCAGTAGAATCCGTCGCACCAAGAAACGCTTCTCCCAACAATACCGCATCTGGGGTATCACATTATCCCTCATCCAGCTCAGCTACAAGGCCTGAAGGCACTGAATCATGGATGAGTACGAACACCACCACCCTGCCTGCATCGTTATCACTAACACGATGCGCTGCAGCTTTGAGAAAGAAGATGCTGCCGGTTTGTCTTTCTTCATCATGTCCAAGATCTTTTTTGGTATCTGACAATAAATTGTAGAGTGGCAGCCGAAGGCTTCCAAGCACCTTCATTCAAAGCCCCCCGCAACTAAACAACCATCCAGTCCTCACGCATACACGCGCCGCAAATATAACAATGCAGCTCCGCCTGGTCTAACGTCCGCCACTCTACCTTCAGTTCCACGCCCAGTTGCCGCGCCTAAACGACTTTCCCATTTCAGCCAGGCGCATTTAATTGACCTTGAGGAACCGGAGGAGTGCCCTGTGCAGTCTCGCTACGGCTCGGGCAATCCTTTCGCTGCTCTCAATACTGACAGCTCGGCCTCTTCCTCCGCCTCTACACCACACCGCGATTCCGCAATTTCCCAACCCCACAACCGTGCAGGAACTCATGGACAGCGCAGAACAAGTTCGAATTTGGACCTGCCCCGTGAGCTTGGTGGGGATGCTCTTTCCACACCCGTCAGCACCAGCAGAGTCAATGCTTCCGAGGATGATAGTCGCCAGAGCCCCTACAGTCTCCTTGACGAAGATGTTCCGATGTCATGCAGAGGAGGAATCATACCGATTTTGGCAATGGAAGGAGACGCTTCAATGTTGGACAGGGATGAGGACGATGCCTGGTTTGATGCACAGTCGCTTGGGCAGAAGCCTTCTCCAAGCGCCCAGAACATTGAGAACTTAAGCAGGCCACCGCAAATGCTCCAATTCCACATGTCTGGACAGTCGATTGACACTTCTCAAGCCAATTACCGAGTCCCAAGTTCTGATCGTTCAAGCCCTCGCGGTGGCAGGAACACGCGCGGCGGTGGCAGCCTTCGTGGCCGTGGAGGCCACACAGCAGCTCATTTCCATGGATCTAATTACCAGGAAGCAACGGCCCTTACGGAAGACTATCCCTGCGCCAGAGTTCTCCATGCGCATATATCTCAGCACTCCTATATCGGTGAATCCCACTCACAGTTCAGCGCTCGACCTGCCCACGAAGGTGCTCCTAAGGCACGTGCCAATGGAAAAATGCGCCAACCAAGTCATGCGGAGTCAGCCAAGACAGACTCATATGCCCCATTGTATGGAAGGAGCAAGAACAACCAATCAAGGGAAACCGGAGTCATGATTGCAGGTTTGAACTCTCTTGCTGGGCGTGACCATACATTGGCCGACAAGATCTCGAGAGCGATCGACTCAGACAAGCCTATCCCATCACTCGCTGCTCAGCACGACACTGCGGGAATGCTAGCATGGAGGACGAATGGACCCATTATGCCCGACAAAGTCGTCGCCTTACCAAAGGATCTGAATTTTGCTGCCGCGTAAGTCTCTGCACAACCGCCAGTGAGAGCTAGGTCAACTGACTGGTCTGTAGGCTTTCGGAGTCCAGGTCGAGTTCCAAGCCAGTGTTGCCCCGGATCCAGGAGATCGCCATTGCTACAGGCACTTACATCAACCCGACTTGGGGCAATTACAAGAGATCTAAGACAGTCAAGCTTCTGCTTTATGGGACCCCGGAGGCTACAGAGTCTGCTCAGGAACTGGTCTGGGACTGGATTCGAGAGCTTAAAGACCAGAGCGACGAGAAGTGGGCTAAGGTGTGGGCTTACAACATGCATGACGAGAAACGGCTCAGAAAACGGCTCATAAAGAACACTGAACGACAGCGCTATCGCAAAGCCCTTACTGAAAATGATCAGGTTCCTACCTACAGTCTGACCTTTTCGTGGCCGCTGAAGAGGGAGCCGGAGAAAGTTCTGGGTCCCAACTACGAAGCGCTAGACTCAATCCGCATGGATTGTCAGAGCTGGGTGACCCGCGAGAAACATCCTGGGCCTGCCATATTCAAGATCCAAGGCCATGAGGAAAGTAGAGTACAGGATGCGTTAAAGCGTATGCAGAACATCCCGCGAAGTTTTGATGCAAAGATCTTTGAGATGGAACCATTTACTATCATTGATGTACCTCCCTCGGATTCTAAGAAGTTTCCTCCTGTCATACGGATCCCGTACCATCCACCGCGCCCATTGAAAGATCCATCCGATAAGATGGAAGGCGGCTTGACGTTCCGATTCAAGAATCCCCTTACGGACACCTGGGCTCTCCAAGATGTCACCCACCCCGACGATTTTCCCGAAGATTCCCTCGAAGACCCTCTCGCCCTCCAGCTCTTGAACAAAGTCACCGAAACTACCCAACATGCCCGGTACTTCAATGGGCTCCTACGGATGAATATTCATTTAGGCACATTCGTGGCCCAGAAGGCCTGGGATGTGGACATCAGCGACAATGCTTACAAATACTTGACCTTTGCTGACATGATTAAAGGCTCGGAGAAGATGGAAGCGAGAGTTTCAGCAGAAATAGGTGACCCTATTATGGAAAGTCACGTGCTTGCTAGATGCTTCGAAGGCAAAAATATTCTAGCCCCTCAAGACTCGTGGACACAGAGGCTTTCCGATGTGAAACCCGTCTACGCTGCAACTTTCGAGATAGCGACCCCCGCAGATCAGGGGGACCTGATACTTGACGTGGAATTATCATGCGAAGGTGGAACTACCAACGTTCTCTCTAAGCGTTGGTATCGACTCCGTGAGAACAAGAGCGAGCCACGCAAATTGTTGGACGGTAGTATCTTGAACCTGGAGAATGGCCTTGCTTGGCAGATTCGCCTTGATCAATACGTACCTGTGGATGAGCTCAATTTGTCCCGGGCCTACTATATCTTCCCTGACACTCTGACCCTGGATATCGACGCCGCGGAAGATCTTGAGAATCACAATTTTGTGGTATATCGAAGTCGGCACGACAGACTTCTTCAAGTTCCAGTCCAATCGGTCCGACAGAGGCGTCTTTGGCGCTTCAACACTAAAGCTGGGGAGTGGGTCGTGGAGGCTGGCAAGGTCGACAAAACTGTGTTTATTCATGGGCAGCCTCCACGTGTGTTTGAGCCCCGCTGGACGCTCAACTTGTCCCATAACAAATGGGATGAGCTCCTCGCTCTCAATAAACGCATTGAGGTCGGACAGTCAGCTGCTTGGGGCAGCGGGAACCCAGCAAACCTTCTGTTCCCGAGAAATCAAGACATGTCCTTCATCACGGGCTTAGCTCGTCAGGATATGGAAGAATCTGACGACGAGTCGGAACAGGAAAATGATGACCAGGAGAACAGCGCTGGTGACAAGGAAGATCGGGATACACCTGAAGAGCAGGCTTCTGTGCAGAGTTTCCAGGACTTACTGGATTTACTCAGGCAGCTGGCCGATTTGGTGTCCGGCAAGGCTTGATGCTACCTGCACGCGCGCTGCACTGACAAAGTCAACGAGTTTACTATTTGGGGTTAAATTTCCTTAACTCCACACCACATTGCATCATCGCCTTTTTGGCGGGTGGGCGGGGGCTTTGGAAGCGCTTGTGGACCAGTCTCGAGCAGTCTTTGCGTATTCTTGGACCCATCATAATCATCTTCCGAACGGCAAGGATACAAGTCTGGATCAGCCATTTTGTTGTTGCCACCTGAATACCAGTAAGCACCAGCGTACGCTTAACAACCAATCCTAGAAATGGATCTCCATTCAACCGGTGTTGTTTCATTTCGGGACTGCTGCAATTGCTCCCCGTCTGTCCTTTGTGCTTCAGGCAGACTGCACTTTCTTTCTTTCTTTCTCTTTCTTTGGCGATCTTGCCATAAAACCCTTTCGCAATCTGCTTTTTTTCCTCCCCGCCGGCTGTCTTTGACATCAGCAACGGCCACGAGAATGCTGTGACGAGGCGAAACGCCCCTGGCATAGCCCGCTCACAATGTACTTGTCCGTCAAATCTGGCTATGGAGCGAAAAGCCGAGACTCGCAGAGAGCAGGGTAATGGCAACTAAAATGGGGACTTTGACGGACGGCTCGAGTTGCTGAGGTATTTTTTTTTTTTTTAGACAAAAGTTGCTTGCAATGGATGCTTTTTCTTTACGTTTTTATTTTGGAAGCGATATCTTGCTACTGTGCTTCAAATTACATGCGCAGCCGGCAATGCATGTAAGTGACACCGCAGAACACTCGCGTCCGGCCGAATGCTTCAACATTCGCCCTTTCTTTCCAGGCGACACCACCAGTCATTCCATGTATTGAGGAGTTTTATATGATGCGAATCATATATGCCGAATTCGGGCATATAATGGCTCTCTTTTTCTTCCCCCCCACCCGGGCCGCGGCAACGCCTATGCCAATGCTGCTTCCA
>JAJJID010000450.1:0-32155 GCA_022204955.1 Macrophomina pseudophaseolina | reverse complement strand
GTGGTAATCTTGAATTAAATTGCTTTTCTATCTCAATGCAACTGAACGTGCCACGGATATACGCAAAGACTAGTGTTGCATACGCAGCCGCTCACCTGTCGTCAACATCGTCATTCATGCAAAATCTTCATCATCTATGCGCGCTTGCCAAAGACTTTGTCGTAGCCAACCAGGGTAAACCTGAAGCGCACGTTGTCGCCGTTGTAGACGCGCTCGACGGCCTGCTTGCAGCCCTCCTCAGAAATGTCAATCGTCTCGACCCAGCTCTTGACGTTCTGCTTAGCCGCGAGCTCCAGCATCTCGATCATCTCGGGACGGTTGCCGATGTGGGAAGCACCCAAGTAGCAGCCGTTGGGGGCGAATGCCTGGGCCTGAATCTGAGGCAGCGGGTTGTCGGGGAACCCAACCATGTGGAAGGAGCCATTGACCTTGAGGGTGCTGAAGTATTCAGGCAAGTTAAACTTGTCGGTAGCATCGGCGGTGTTGATGATGAAGTCGAACTTGAACTTCCAGGGCTCGGCCCAGCCCTTCTCCTTAGTGACAATGAAGTCCTTGGCACCAAGCTTGAGAGCGTCCTCCTTCTTGTTGGGGCTGTGGGAGATGGCGTAGACTTCAGCTCCAAGAGCCTTTGCGAAGAGAATACCGAAATGGCCAAGACCACCGCTACGGATTCGTTAGACACGGGACATGCTAGGTAAAGTGGAGGTCAAACTTACATTCCAACAATTCCGATCTTCTTGCCAGGACCAGCTCCTAACCTCTTGAGAGGGCTGAATACGGTCAGACCAGCGCAGAGCATGGGAGCGGCCAAGCTGGTCTCAAGCTCGTCGGGGATCTTGAATGTGAAGTACTCGTGGGCGCGCACGTGGCTGGAGTAACCACCCATGGAGATTGTTCCATCGGGGTAGGGAGCGCCATAGGTGTCAATGGAGTTGGGGCAGTAGTTCTCCTGGTCAGCCTTGCAGTTGTCGCAGGTCAAGTCTGCGCTGATCTGGGCACCGACGCCAACACGATCGCCCTCTTTGACGGTGGTGACGTCCTTGCCGACCTTCACGACCTTGCCGATAATCTCGTGACCGACGCAGAGAGGAAGAGGAATATCGGAGCCCCAGCCGCCAGTGATGGTGTGGACATCACTGGCGCAAACACCACAGGCGTCAATGGCAATGTCGACATCGCGGTCGCCGAAGGGCTTGAGCTTGAACTGTTGAAGTGAGGGGCAGTCAGCGAAGGTGGGGTCTCGGCGCGGGCAGGAAGCGAGGGCAGCCGACCTCTTGCTTGATGAACTTGCTCCAGTTCTTGATGTCGGTGACGCAGAAGCCCTCGGCTGTCTCGGGGTAAGGCATGGCGGCGGTGGTGAGCAGGAGACTGGGTGAAGGCTGGGTGGGAATGTTTTGCAAGGAGAAAAGTTATGGGCGTGGTCGCAGCGCGGCAGAAATGGAGGGGGAGGGGCTTTAATACAGCCGGAAGGCGGCAGGCATCAGTGACCTCATGCCCTAGTGCCAATTGAGCCGACGCAGAGGCTGGAATGAGTTGTGTCTCGATGGCTATCTAGACTTCTGGATGCGCATCATAGATCGGCTTCCTGGCTGGGAGATTTGGCCCACGTCAACTCCCACTCCCGCGCGCGCGACAGCCATTCTCTCCCAACACCAGGCTGCACCAGCTGCAAGGTGAGCCCTCACGCACTCATCCCCAGTGACTCGTGTCGCGGCGGTGGAGCTCTGGCAGGAGTCGCAAGCTCAGCAGAAAACAGCCCCGCGGGAGACGTCATTTTGCCACCAATCACAACGGCATCCCGCGCCGCCTCTGCGTGACTGCTCTGGACACCAACCCCCGCGCATCATCGTGCGGGCTAGGCGCCTTCTGCACCTTCAAACGGCCTGGCTCGCTCGGCTCACTTGTCCGCGCCGGCATCGGACCGTCATCACGGCGTTTGGCTTCGGCCAGTGCGGGCGTTGAGGCGCGAGAGGGCGGGAGAAGACGCGCTGCACGCTGCCCCGCGTTCGGCTCACTTTCCACCGCAGGGTCCCACGCCTGCATCGAACCAATCTTGGCAATCTCGCATCTGACCAGCTCAAGCGCCGCCAATCAGCTTTCATTCCCCCGTCGGCACGGAAAAAGAGCGTCGCCGCGACGCGTCCCGCCCTGTCCGGCCCAAGCCCGCCCGCGTCGTGCGTCGCGGCCTTGGGCTCTCGTGTCGTGATAGCCTCCCCCTCCCTGTCTTCCCCAGATTCTCTCCCAAACTGGCATGCCGAAGGATTGCGGGGTGATCTCCCATTTCCCGCTGACTCCCTTTGGGGATCCCGGATCTCGACGGGTCACTTTCCCATCATGATGCTTCCGGCTGCTTCCTCCCACTCCGACGGCGGGGAACACGATGGACGTTCTCCTTTGCTAGTATAAAAAGGAGCGCGCTATCGCCCGCTGGCGGGGCGGCATTGCCTGTGCGTTCGACTAAACACCATGCTCGAGGCGCTCAAGAACCTGACCATCAGATCAACGGGTTCATCTACCGCTGCAACAGACAACAAGATCAAGACTATGAAGGCCGTGCGCTTCCATGGCCAGCGCGACCTGCGGCTGGAGGACATTCCAGAACCACAGGTCGGGAAGGGCCAGGTCAAAGTCCGTCCGCTCTTTCATCTAGCATTCCGGCGGCGGGCTGACTTCAGACATCACACAGCTTAAGCCAGCCTGGGTGGGCATCTGCGGGAGTGGTATGATATCCCCACCCGTTGCACGGCATTTCTTTGGTCCATCTGTGCCCTGCCTCGCCAGCATCGCCACAGACGACGCGTTCCGCACACTTTTGTCGTGCTCCAAAGCTAACCATCAACAGATTTGCACGAGTACATCGGCGGTGCGAGCCTCTGCCCAACCACGCCCCATCCCATCACCGGCGAGACGGTCCCGCTCACATTCGGCCATGAATTCAGCGGCGTCGTCGAAGAAGTGGGCGAGGGCGTCAGCGACTTCAAGCCCGGAGACCGCGTCTGCGTGCAGCCCATCATCTACGACGGCGACTGCGGCGCCTGCACCGAAGGCTTGATCAACTGCTGCTACAAGAACGGCTTCATCGGCCTGAGCGGCTGGGGCGGCGGCCTTGCCGAGCACATAGTCACCCCCCAGTCATGTCTGTACAAGCTCCCCGAGAATGTGTCCCTGGAGATCGGCGGTATGCAGCGCCCCCCATCGCTTTCTCCCCCGTACGCGCAACTACTCAGCCACATTACAACTCAAAAAAAAAAAAAAAAGAAAAAGAAAAAGACTAACGAAGCACACCGCGCACAGCCCTTATCGAGCCGCTGGCCGTCGGCTGGCACGCCGTCAACATCTCGCCCTTCAAGCCCGACAGCTCTGTCCTCGTGCTCGGCGGCGGGCCCATCGGGCTGTCGGTCATCCAGGCACTACGCGCGCGCGGCGCCTCCAAGATCATCGTCTCCGAGGTGTCACCCCGCCGCAAGCAGTTCGCCGAGCAGTTCGGCGCCCACTACGTGCTCGACCCGACCGTCGACGACGTTCCTGCCCGCTGCCGCGAGCTGTGCGAGAACCAGGGCGTGCATGTTGTGTATGACTGTGCTGGCGTGCAGGCCGGCTTGGATGCGGCGGTGCAGGCCGTGCGGGCGAGGGGGACCATCGTCAATATTGCCATTTGGGAGAAGCGCTGTAGCATCTTCCCCAATGACTTCTGCTTCAAGGAGCGGTCGTATATCGGTGTTGCGACGTATCAGGCGGGCGATTTCCAGGCGGTGTTGGATGCAATCAGCGAAGGCAGGATGAAGCCACACGAGATGATTACGAAGAGGATTGAGCTGGATCAAGTGGAGGCGGAGGGTTTCAAGTCTTTGATTGAGGACAAGGATAATCAGGTGAAGGTTTTGGTCAGAGCGAATCACCTAGACGTGAAGTGATCTTGAGGTAACGTTGTGGGGCCTGTTGTGCGTAGCGGTAAGTATGGAATGCTTCGATTCTTCTGATGATTGTATTCTACATTTATTTATGGGCAGTCTTCGTAAACGAATATCTTACTTTCCAAAGCTATCATGCTTGTGCCTATTTGACTGGTTCAGCACAACGCTGTCAGCTATGACCACACTCTCAGCAGCCTCAGCAATTAGAATATTTTGGCCCGCAAATCTGTGCCATCCGACGAGAAATATCCGGCGGCCATCAAGACACCCGAAGGCTGTCAGGCCGAAGGGTTGATTCTTGTGCCTCTACCAGCTTCTTGCGGTGGAAACTGGAGCGTAAGAGCGAGCCTGGCTGAAGCAACCTCGCTTCTTGCTATTCGGATAGAACGGCAGCAAAGAGATGCCGTGCGGACCGAGTTACGAATCGAGGGCATTGCACCGCCATCTTTCTTGCGAATAGCCCGGCATGGTTCTGGAACGTTTCTCGCTCTGGAAACTTGCCTGGCCTGTAGTGAAATCAAGGTCATGTTCGATCCAGCTAACCTCTCCTCTGAAGATCCTGATCATCCGCGCTAGAAGACAGCTTAACCGCGCGGATCGATAGTGTAGGGGTTTGTAGGGAGCTATGACGTTGTGAAGACTATTGACGGCCCGTCGCCGATCACAAACTGCTTCTTCTGCTACATGAAGTGGTAGTGTCGAGATGGCAATGTTGGCGCTGAGGAATGAACAAAGCTACATATCAACACACTTCAAACATCAATTGTCTGCCAATGCGGTCGGCAGTGTCACATTTCTGTACACCGTAGGTTGGACCGCAGACCAGTGTTGTCAAACGGGGTAGAAGCGAGATGAGCGCCGAAGCGTTTATTGCCATTCCCGCAAATCAGCGTGATGGTGCGCCCTTGCAGCCCTAGCGAACCGGGCCGTCGCACGGGATAAAACAGGGAAGTTCGAAGGCTGGAGATGGAGGACATGGGGTAGTTGCAGTGCTCATTGCATGGTCGCGTCATCGGGAAATCATGCCGACGGCACTAGAAGTGCTTATGGGCTAGAGAAGACAGAGGAACGCCGGTTGGCGGAGGCAGCGCGATCCGAGGAGTAGGTGGCATGGGCGCCACGATTTCCGAGCTGTGTTCGGATTGTGCAGTTGCTGTGACGTCTGATGTTGATTGCCCTTGGCCTGGGGGCCTAGGCGCAGTAGGAAGGTTTGCGCCTTGCAAATTGGAGGAAAAGCAAGGTTGGCGGACTGTCTCGGCGGGTGCAGGCCCAGAAATGCATTTGGTCAGGGTCTCGCGCAGCGATGGCGAGGCCATGGCTTGCGGTTGCGCCCAGATCGTAGCCATCTGAGCTGAAAGGGCCCTCTCAGCCACAGTGGCTCAGCCGGCTAGGCCGAGAACGGCCTTGCGCGTGACTGGCCCTTGCTCTTGACGCTCCACATGACGTCTTGTCCATGGCGATCACCACACAAGCCTGGAGACGCAGCGACACAAATTGTGGGCTTCCCTCGTCGTGCCTGTGGCTGATCGCTGCGTCATTTTGCACCCTGTCACACATTTAACCTCCCACACCGTCCCGCATATTCTCCTGGCTTGGCCTTTTCACTGCCTCGCATACCAGACGTCCACCAGCCTCCTCTAAGCTCGCCCTTTCTTCTGCAACACCCAATCTTCCTCGCTGAGGTCAACATCGTCACAATGGGCTTCTTCGGCCGCCTGCTCGGGACCTTCCCGTACATGTTGTGTTTCTGCTGTGCCGCCATCATTTTGGGCTTTTACTCCTACTTCCTGGCCGTCCAAGCCGACCGCGACCGGACCATACCCAACTGGCAGAAGGCCGTCGAGGGCATATCAGGAGTTGCTGTCCTGTACACCATTCTCGCCATTGTCCTTACGCCATGCCTCGGTGGCATTCGCATTCTCGCCCTCGGAATGATTCTGGACGTTGCTTTCGCTGGCGGTTTCATTGCTATCGCTGTCCTGACTCGGGACGGTGCTAAGAGCTGCAGCGGTATCGTTGACACCCCGCTCGGCCGTGGCAACGCCGAGACTGGCGAGGGCTTCGGCAACAATGGTTTCGGTACTGGCAATGGTGAGGAGGTCACCTACCAGGCCCGCTATGGCACCGTGTGCCGCTACAACAAGGCATGCTTCGCCGTCTCCATCATCGGAGCGTAAGTTATCCGTCACTTCGCAGCATTCCGCGCAACCAAGACTCACACAACGCGATAGTTTCCTCTTCCTAATTGCAGCCGTCTGCCAGTTCTGGTTCGCTCGTCGCCAACAGAAGGAGAAGCGCTTCGGTCCCTCGCCCGCCAATAACTACACCTCCGGCAGCGGCAGGCGCGGTGCGTTCTGGAAGCGCAACCGCAAGGGCACCGTCGACAACCGCGACTCCGAGCTCGGTACCTACGGCGCCGGTGCTCCCGCCGCCAGCGCTGTTGGCGGCCCCAACGTCGACACCAGGCCTAGCCACGAGACTGCTTACACTGGCTCGACCGTTGGCGCGAACAACAACACGTACAACGCGTACAAGCCGGATGCTGGCTACAATGGAAGTTACGCCGCGCCGCAGACCAACGGTGCTATCACCAACACATCCAATCCTTATGGTTATGAGAAGCCTAACCCTCACAATTTCTAAGTTCCCGTCCGAAGTGTGTTGGACGCTTCGACAGCGTAGATGAGAAGATCTGTTGACTTGGGTCCGACATCCTGGAGGCTCGGAATCGCTCATGGGAAACATGCCGCCCGCTGCATGCGTCATTTTACTACGTTCTTGATTTTTTACGAAAACTTGCTGGATACCATGGCTGGATGCTAGGAGAGCACAGCTTATATGAGACGCCTGTCAGGCTTAAACGAAGAAGACTAATGACATTACTACGCGGAGGATATCACTAGGCTAGCTAATAATAAAGGAAGAGTTTTGCTTAAGAAGCAACGCAAGCATCATGCGATCTGATACTTTAATCGTGCTACGTGGTTACCGACGTGTCCTGACTGGGAGACAGGAAAGCATTTTCCCCTGAGCCCAGTTTTCTTTGTGCAGTCTCCGCAGCGGTCGATGGCGGAGTACCCATCAGGTCTCCACCGTGTGACCAATCATCAATCAGGCGTACTCTTGCGGTGTGCAATTCGCTGTTCCATTTCCCGTGCGCCCGACGACGATCGCTTGTCGCCAGAGTCCCACATGCACTGCACTGCCCGGTCTCGCCCAGCCCAAACCATGCCCCATAGGATCGCGCACCGCCACAGACGTGATCTGGAGATGTTCTTCCCCAGGTGCGCCGCTGCCCGCATGTGCAAATCATTTGATAATTTGCCATCCCGCTCAACCGGATGGCTGGTGTTGCGATTGCCATATTCAGCGTGCTGCTGCTGAAATCATATCTCCCTTTCCCCTTGACACCATTCGCCTCCTGCTCACCCACCCCTTCCTCTACCCCTTCCTCGTCCTCTGCCACCGGCGGTAGCAGCACTACCTCTTGCAGCTGCTTTGCCTCTACCTCGACTCGTGGTGCCGGTATTACGTCGCGAGTCGGTCACCGTCGCGCCCTTCTCGGCGCGGTAATCGTCGACGAACTGGCGTAGCAGGGCCTCAAGGCCCTCGTTGCGGCGCGCCAGGAGTAGAACGTCGGCGGTGTTGACCTGCGCGCGGCCGGCATGGCGGGCGAAGGTGGAGAGGTCGCGGGAGGCGGATGCTATTGCGGGGTTTGAGTTAAGTTTTTTTTTTTCAGTCAAGCGCGAAAGGAAAAATAGAAAAAAAAAAGAGAGAGAGAGAGAGAGAGAGAGGAGGCAGACGCAATCTCACCTATCTGCGTCCAGACCAGCTCGGTCAAAGCTCCGATGAATTGCGGCGTCGCGTTGTGGTCTTTGAGCTGACACTGCTGGTCGACGAACTGGCCGATGCTGTACCAGAGAGCGGACTTCAGGCGCTGGAAGGTGGTTAGTGGCCTGCTGCTGGGGCTCGGTATTGGGGGTGTCTGAGGGCCTTGCCTCCTCTTTTTGGGCTGCCTCGTTGTCGGCCATGGTGTTGGTCTCGGTGGTGAGCCGGCGACGCGGTGATGTGCGATGCGGACAGTCGGCTCTGGGAGACGCGACGAGACGCGTCGGGAGGGGATTGTGCGGAGCAAGCAGCAGGGATCGGGGCGTTTCTGGCAGGGGCTGTTGCTTGGCTCTGGGCCCACACCCTCCCAACCAGAACTGCCCGCCTTGCCTGCGAGATTGCACTTTCAACTACCTGCACTGGATATTTACGAGTGAGAAGGGCGCAACACTGTTCGCACCATTTCTCGGATCACACGGCCTGTGAAGAAACGACAGCCGCAGAATGGCGCAGCAGCAGCATGACGGCAGCTCTCAGTCCTCGGACTTGCTCTCTCTGCTCTCAGCTTGGGGCAACAATTTCACCACACAGACCTCAAACACCGTGCGCTTTCTCCACTTCGACGCTTGAGCCCCGCCGCTAACATCCTCTCTCACTAGGTCAGTCGGCTGCGCACTCAGGATTACATTCGCCTCGTAGTCATCCTTGGCGGCTACTGTCTGCTGCGGCCTTACCTGATGAAACTGGGCGCCTACATGCAGAACAAGCAGCATCAAGCTGATGCACAAGCAAGCGAGGACGAGGACACTGTCGCCGGCGCAAAGCTGACCGTGAATGATCTGCGCGGACGCACGACCCAGCAGCCCAAGATTGCGATATCTGGTGTCGACAGTGACAGTGAGGATGAGGACAAGGACGACTGGGGCCGAGCTGCAAGAGTCCGCCAGCGCAAATTCATTCGCCAAATGCTGGAGGTACACGAGAAGAAGCTGCGCGACGAAGCTGAGGCCAACAGCGACAAAGATATCGAGGAGTTTCTGATCGACTAACCCAGCGCTATGCGCGGTCTTCTCTTTCATCTAGGTGGCATTCGGAGTATGATGGTAACAGGAACGTAGCAGGTGGCGGGGAAATATTCTTCGATATCGTAATGGATCGTGGCGTCCAACGGTCGACCACCCTTTGACCAAAATCGCGATCCCACGTGGTCTCGGGAGTAAAGAAATACGCAATTCCTCTCCCTGAGCGCTGGAGCCGCCCTCCACCAGCCACACGAATAGTGTAGAGCCGCATCGTGTTCTCTTCGCCGCGTTCTAGGCGGGGGCAGGGAGAGCATTCCTGGCTAAAAAGAGCAAGGAATGTATCCCTTTTCACCCCATCATCTGCAGGGACCGTACCACCGCCACCTAAGACACCAACGGATGACCGACAGCCTCTTACGAGTCGCAGCAAAAATGCAATGCTTTGGCCAGACGAGCCCGTTGGCTTCTGTGGCTAAGCTTGCCCTTGGCATCTTCGTCCTACTCTACCAAGACGCAACTGACCATACCGTTTCCTGCGCGTGAATTCCGTTTCGTGCAGGTGCCTCCGCGCGTGAGGGGGCTTGTCTGATACTTCCCTTGCTGCCGTTCCCTTAAGACCTGCATCTCTTCTGTCTGCCACTGCGAATTCCCGCTCCTCGTCGACGTCTATCCCCCACCGCGTTCGTTCTGTGGTTGCGTTCGTTTTCTTCCCGGACCGCCATCATGACCCTCACGACTGTCACGACTATTCCAAGCCTACGCTCGCTACTTCTAACCTCACTATGTACAAGTTCGCTGTTTTCCTCTGTCAAGGCCCACATGGAAATGGAGATTCCCAGCCCATGGGATGATCCCAAGTACGCCGCTGCCGCCGATAGAGACTACGACATCAAGTCTCCTCTGAAACCAGATGGCTCCGACTTCCCTTGCAAAGGTCTTGACCAAGCACAAGGGTCCATTCCCGCTACCGCAACCTACAGGGCGGGTCAATCTTACAACACAACGATAGAAGGCACTGCAAACCACAACGGCGGATCCTGCCAGCTATCTCTCTCCTACGATAATGGCAAGACATGGAAGGTCATCAAAAGTATAATCGGCGGCTGCCCAGCCCAGGGCACTACCAGCTATGATTTCACCATCCCTATGACGGCACCGTCTGGCACGGCGCTGTTTGCCTGGACGTGGATCAACCACACCGGTAACCGTGAGTTCTACATGAACTGCGCGGTTGTGAATATCGAGGGCCAGAACGATGGCAGTCTTTGCATGCTACCCAATCTCTACGTCACTAATCTCGGGGGCATCAACAGCTGTGTCTCTCCTGAAGGCACAGATACCGTGTTCCCACACCCAGGATCGGATGTGGTTTACGGCGACGGTATGAGTGCTTCTTCCCCCGTCACTGGAGGTAGCAATTGCGAGATCGCAGCACCGGCCTGTTCAAACGTTGGCTCCTCCGGCTCCTCTCAATCCAGTAGACCATCCGGCACTGGTGCAGCCAAAGGACCTATGAGCTCATCACCCGCCAGTCGGAATGGACCAGGATCCCAAGGGAGCGGCATCGCACAGGTCGAGATTGCCGCCAATTCCGGCGGTCCGGAATTCACCAGTGCTGTCGAAGCGTACATCGCCTCCATCCTTGGCGCAAGTGCTGCAGCAGCAACAGGTACCGACGGTGCTGCCATTACTGCACTTATCGAGAGCTACATTAGCTCCATCCTTGGCGAGGGTACCACCACCCCAACGCCTACTCCAGCAAACTTCCCCACCGAAATTGGTAGCACTGTCACTCCCACAGGCCCGATCAACACTGCGAGCATCACGGCAACCTTCTCCACAACAAGCACAGTCACATCGACCGGCATCATCACCACAAACGCCACAGCTGGCAGGAGCGATGGTTATGCTATTGACTCTTACATTCAGTCCGTCCTGAATGCCACCCCCCAGCCCAGTAGCAACGGCACTGTACCGGCGAACTGGACAGCTCCACTCAGTACTCCCTCGTTTTTGATCAACATATTCGGGGAGGCAAGTGCACAGCGGCTGGACAGTTCTGGACTGGATATTTCTACCAGCTGTCCCCCGCGGCCAGTCGTGACGGTGGTGGCGACGGCTCCTCCGCCGGCTGCGACGTGCGTAGCGCCAGTGGTTGCCTGCAACTGTATGGTGGGCGACCACTGCACGCCAATCAACGACTGTACAACAAGGTGCGCAGGGGTTGACAGCATGGCCTCATCGACTTCATGGATAACGGTCGTACTGAGCACTGGTAAGTCTCCCCTTCCTTTCCCATCCTCCCTTCAATTCTCCACAGAAATCCAACACTTAACAACCATCCAGGCGCCGACACCATTGCAACCAGCAACTACGCCTCAAGTTCCCCATCGGCATCCCCACAGCCCCCCTACTTCACCAGCGATCCCAACACTGCGCTCTACCTACCCTGCACACAGGGCGCCTTCCTCTGCCATTCCGCCGCCTCTTTCTACACCTGCGATCAGCCCGCCAATGCCAACCTCTCCGCCCTCGCCACCAACGGCTGGGCCTGGGGGTGGGAGCGCTCTGTCGCCGACGGCATGATGTGCTTGCCCTTTGAGCGCGTTTCCAATATCACGGAGAGCGTGACGAAAGGATCCAGCGTTCGTGACGACCGGTACGTGCGTGCGAGACCGAATGGCACGTGTACGATTGAGGGAAGCGTGCAGTGCATCCATGGTGGGAGGGCGTTCTGGGTGTGCGATCAAGGAGGTTGGGTTGATATGGGGAGTGTGGCTGAGGGGACTAGTTGTGTGAATGGGGGAATTGTGAGGGTGGGGTGAGTTGGGTGATGGCTTTCTCTTGCATTTTGCCTGCTGATGTGCAGCGGGATCGCTTTACGTCTTTCTTTTTTACATGGACGCTACATTGTCCTTTTTTCCTTTTCTGATTAATGACAACACTGATGAAGGCGCTTCTCCATATCTCTCTCTCTCTCTTCGTAGCACTGCTATCACAACTTTTTCGACTTTGATCGCGTGCGCAACGTCGCGTCGCACTCTTCTCTCCTTTCTATTGTCCTCAGGTATTCGGCATGGTTGGGAAGTTTGGGCGTCGCTTCTTTCTCTTTACGGAACGCTTGCACACAGATTGACGATCTTAATTCCCCCTCTTTCTTACTTTGTGGCTGGATCCACATCCTAACGGATAGCGTGACGGGTTTCTTTCATGCATTGAGATCTACGCTCCTTCAGATACGAAATTGAGGAATCCCACTTGCTTGTGCGCATGATGTTGAACGTGAAACATATGATATCACATACTTACTGATTGCTTGACGACTCTCAGGCTAGGAAACGTATCTTCTTAATGGTATTACGTGACAAATTCATAGATGGATTGTGAAATACGATAAGAGGAGCAAAGTAGATGAATATAACCACCGAAAGAAAGCGGCTGATACTGTGGGAGGACTTACATGTTGTGCGTCTTCGCCGGGTAACGAGTCATTAAGTGATGAATGTGAGTTGTAACATACTCTTGCGAAGGGAGTCAAGAGACCCAGTCTCCTTTCAGTCTAAATCAGGTAGATGTTAAGGCTCAGGTGCACCTTCGCAGTCGCGGTGGGAATGTGCTCTACACAGATGATATGATGCATGATAACGAGCCCTATATCTGTTTTTTTTTTTTTGAAAAAAAAAACAGATCACGTCTCTAGTACGCGAAATTGAGATGCTATTACGTCCCAGATACATGACGTTTGTCTTTTTGTGTCTATTGTGAGAATTTGGAGCCAATTTAGCTTTTGCCCTCAGGAGGTGGGGGAAGTTCCAAACCCACACTGCTCCAATCGAAGACTACAGTCCTCCCGCGCCACATAATGGGTATAACTGTGGCAGTAAAAACGAATAGGATTTTCAGGCAGCCGTTTTGACGTGTTATCGTCTAAGAAATATTAAATATTTAAGCCCGGACAACTGCTTCAAATCCTCATGAATGCCGATGTGGTAGCCCAGTAATATCGTATAGGCCACAAGCACATTTTATTCTTTCTCACTCGTAATTAACCACATGATGAACATTAGGTCTGAGGAAGAGGACGTCTCCGACTAATTTATAGCTGCGTTAGACTTAACATCATACGCTCTCAATGAATGTGATACCTGACGTTTCCTCTCTGTCTTTCCAAAAAGAACCTTCATGAGCATTTTCCAGCACACACGCAACAATATCACCCGCAACCCCCAAACCCAAGATTCCGCCACCCACCCAGCCATGCGCGCTCCGATCTCCGAAGCCTTCAACAACCCCCTAAACTCTCCGCATGCTCCTCATGCCTCCCCCACCTATCGGCCACGACATCCTCATCCGGGTCGAAGCCCGCCTCCTCCTGCGACATTGACACTCTCTATCGCCAGCGGCCTCGTCCTACGATGGCGCAGCGCCCTTCCACGCATCGGCTCGCCCTCTCTGTCGGCCAGTGTGTGGGCGTGCAGAGCCGCTCCTACCACCCCTACGGCGGCCAGGGCGGCGAGGGCGAGCCGCCCGGCTATGACGCGTGGTGTCCCCAGGCTGGGGTGCTGGGGTTCACGCGGGACGGCGGGTTCGGTGAGTACGCCCGTCGCGGATGCGCAGCAGTGCGCCCGTGCCTTCAGAGGGCGGCGGCGCCGGCGTGGCCGGCGTGAAGGTGGCGCTGCCGATATGCGCGGGGAGGGCCGGGTGGAGCGCGCTGGAGAAGGGCGGGATGGAGATGGTGGAGGGGCGCAAGAGCAGGGTTGTGGGTCGCGATTTCTGGAGTGGGAGAGGGCTTGAGCCACTTGAAAGGTGCAGTCTGCGCCGAAGCTGGAGTGAGACGTCATGGCTACTGAGGCATCGGATCAGGCGTTGGAGTCGTTGAAGGTGGTGGTAGGGAAGTTGGGTCCGCTAGGGGAGCGGATGACAATCGTGGATATGAGGAAGCAGGGCACAGTGGTAATCAATGACCAGTTGTGCGGCAGGTCGGAGCTGGGACTTGAGGGGGAGAATGGCGTTGGTTGCATTTTTGTTCTTCCAGAGTCACAAGAGGCTTTGGATTATGGCACGAAGTTGCTGAAGAATCATGTCACGTGTGTCTACGTTTCCTTTTCAATAGATGGCTTCCGCATCCAACCACAGGATTTGATGTTCAGGCAGATCAAGCTCTTGGGCGTTTTCGTTTGGCGACGTCGGCAGTTAAGAGCTATGCTTAAATTTGCCTCAGCGTACAATGTCGGAGCTAAGATAAGTAGACACCTTTCAAAAAGCTAGACGAACTTGTCGAAGATGATAAAAGCGGCACCGTCGGCAAGCTAATAGTAAATATAGCAGTAAAATAATAAACTGTAGGAGTATTGAGAAGGTCTAATAGATATATATTAAGATATTCAGATATGTGGCTTTTAGGTCTGATTTGCATGTACGCGAAGCTTTTTTCAGCTGAGTGCTATTGTCACATTACAAATAGCATTGGTTACCATTGTAACCTTCAAAGTGACTTGGAAGATCGTAAGTCAATTAAGCTTCACGAGAAGTCAATTAAGAAGTTTATTTGTGGGGTTGATCATCTATCAATGTCTTAGATCTTCGGAAGACCGCTGCGCTAAGCAAGAACCGATCCGTATCTGGGTGAAGCTTGTTCTGTCCTCTAAATAGGGGGCTAGATATGCTTGTCGAGAGTCACTTGGGATGGGGAAGACCCAACAAGAAAAACCGTAGCACTATCAGCGGAGATATACCAGCTGCAGTAGTCAGCAGAGATGCAGGCAGTCTCCGGTCCAAGAAATGAATAGTATCAAGTTGTTTCCTTAATCAGCATGCAAGAATCCGCAGTTATCTGTCGTCAGGTCAAAGGTATTATCATGGTTTACTTAGCCGGAACATCACGTGTTAACGTCATTGGGGCTGTCAAGCTGGCTTAGACCACTGAGTTTGATGGCGAGGACGTACGATACCCGATTGCACAACATACAAGCACAAAACAAGCCAACTCAATTTACCTTCCATTGTGAAATAGCACTCCATCATTAAGACATGCCAACTACGCAGTTAGTTCCCCGTCTTCAGCACCAATAGATCCCAAAAGACAACCCAGAAAATGACAGTGCAAAGCCACCAGAACAAAAGACCCGAGTCCGACCCTAAACGAGAAAACTTACACCTCCAAAACATCCCTCCCGTACAGGAAGACGGTAACATATGAGCCTCCTCGGCCTCCAGGACATGGGCTGAAAGGTGCAGAGGTGTTCGTAGATAAGTGAGAAGAAACGACAGACAATTGTTGCTCCGCACCCGTGCTTTTAAGGGAAAAGAAATGACCTTCCCTCAATCCGAAATCTCTTTTGCCACGCCATGCCTTCGTTCAATGATCCGGAACCCCAACCCCGCCAAACATAAAAGTAGAAGCAACTCCTTCTCCTTCCCAGTGCCCAGAGCAAAGTAATGTAAATACTGTTGCGGGGTATAAGCGGGGTATAAAGTTAGGGGAGCAACTGAACAACGGAAGGGGAACCTCGAGTGACTTTGAGGTCAAAAGAGAGTAGATGAGAGAAGAACCAGAAACCAAAACGATTTTTTGTGTGATGTGTGTTTGAAAGAAATTGCGCCATTGACCAGCCTTTGAGAAAATAAAACAATACGCAGCCATATCCGTCCAGCCCATCTTCCTTGTAGTAGGTATCCATGCCATCTCTCATGAGAAATCGTGGCCGCCAGCTGCAGACCCACACTCCCGGTATCGTGTTGTTGTGCGCTTGAAAGGATTCTTGAAGGTGTAAAGAAGCAGACCATGACCAAGAGAGTGCGAGTAGAGACGTCCGACGCAACTAGAACACCTCCGCCCGTTTTATCAAACCAAGATCGTCGTGTACGTAGAGTGTATGAAGTTAGAGCGGTAAGTTGATGCCCCCCAGGAACACCCTGAAATGCAAAAACTCCGTCCCGGGGAATAAAACAAGTACTCTTTGTCGTTGAGAAAGATGTGAACTCCGAAACCCTGCCTGCCCACCACCCAGAATCCCGAAGCTCCGCCCACGCATGCATAAAGGTTTCGCATCTTTTGTGTAGTGGTTAAAAAGAAGATTGCCAAACCAAATACAATACTTGGTTTAACATTAATTAGCCCCAGACCGAGGCCTGGACACCAAGAGAGCTCTTTGAGGAGCCCCATACTCCGCTGTTGCTACCCCAGCCCAGACCAGCAACTCCACCCTTGTCGGCGACGCTCGAGGAAGGGTTCGAGGAGGTGGACGCGGAGCGCTCATTGACCTGCTGCTCACTGGCAGTGAATCCGTAGCTCAAGGGCGACGGAAGGGGTGTGGTGGAGCGCTTGTTCAGCGCCGGGTTCGCGGCCTGGCCTGGGGCCTGGTTCGGGCGAGTGCCGATCGGCGCAACGCCCGCAGATCCGCTTGATTTGACACCACCCCGAGGAGGCGAGCCGCCAGTGGGCGACGAGTTGGAGGTCCTGCTCGACTGTTGGGCGTTGTCAAAGAGGCTGAAAGGGCCGTTCTGGTTCGACGACGGCGACGAGGTGCTGTTGGCACGCGAGCGCTGGGCGCCAGCATTGGAGTCCTTGCCGTCACGGGCTGGCATCTGGACCGCAGGATCACCGCCGGTCTGCATACCGAAGGGGTCGAAGGCAAGCGGCGAGGGCCCGCGGCCGGCGAGACTGGTAGCGACACGGGCGTCCTGGCTCGACTGGCGGACGGTACCATCGGTGTACAGGTTCGAGTTCTCGCCGTAAAGGGCACGGTGCTGGCGCGCGATGAGCTCACGGCGCTCTTCCTCACTCATGGCGTTTGGAGACATTGAACGGTCGGACTTGGCTCCCGAGATATCTGAAAGAACACCTGATGGGTTAACTATTTTCTCCTATTCTATTGTCCATTCTCAATCTCCTTACTCCGGTTGTATTGCTGCTCCTGGTGGTAGTTGCGCAGATCCCGTTCCCGCTGAGCAGCCATGCGCCGCTTCGCCTGCATCATCTGGTCGGTCTCGTTGGGACGCGGCGCGAAGCGCTGGTTGGCATAGTACCCCTGGAGGTTCTGGGCCGAGTGCGAGCGGATGCCGTCGTAGTCGCTTACCGAGTGGTGACGCTGGCCACCGGCCATGCGCGGGTCTGGAGCAAGCAGTCAGTTCCGCCTGCGCGCAGCAGCAGCCGGGGGCAGCGCACTCTTACCGAATTCACCGTATGGGCGGCCGCCCATAGGTGGCATCGAGTCGCGGCGCGGAACGCCAGGCACAGGCGGCATGCCAGGCACTCCTCCTGCTCCTCCAAACATGGGCATCTTGCCGCTCTTGTACAGGTTGTCAATGGCCCGCTCGACCTCTGTACGCCGCAAGTCAGCGTTCTGTATCAATGGGCGAGGGCGGCGGCGACGGCGCCGATGCCGATGCCATCTCCCCGAACATCATCGGTATCATCATTTTTGGCACCAGCGCTACAACAGATATCGGAAGGGAGGACGAGCGAGTCGAAGGCGGGCGACGTACCTTCTATTTGCGCGGCAAAGGCGGTGGGCTCATCGCGCTGGACGGTGGAGCTGGTACCTGTTCGGATGTTATTTTGACGGACGGGTATCAACACGGCGCAGCAACAGGCTTACCAGAGCGCGAGGGCGGGGCGGGGGCTTCCCAGGACGGCTGGCGGCCAGCAGGCCAGGCCTGTTCGTTGGCGTAGTATGCGGACATTTGGATGGCGTGTTAGGGGAGCGGAGCTGGGGCTCGACCGAGGGATGGAGGGTGCGCAGAGGGATTGAGGCAGCGAGGGTGGGTGAGAGAGTGCTCAGAACGGCGGGTAAGCAGGTGGCTGAGGGTTGAGCGGACGGATTAGCTGAGCACGGCGAGGGAGTGGGTGTTGCTCGGGCGCTATGTACAGACGTGGTGTTGGGGGAGGGCGCACGGGGGAAAGTGGGTGCTCTGGCAAAAAGATTTCGTGGGAGGGCGCGCGGCGTCCGGGGCGTGGCACACACGCACACACAGGGCTCGCAGAGCACACACAAACACACACCTTGGGCTCGCGTGCTGGAGGCTAAAGGAGTGACGGTTCAGCGCTGCGCACCGGCGGGGAGATGGTCGGGCGAGAGGATCTTGAGTGCACTGTGTCAGGCTCTTGGGGCGGAGGATCCAGCGGTGTTGAGGCACAGGCGGCTGCTCGAGACTCAGGAGGAGTAACTAATTAATGCCCGCGAAATGGGTCCGCGCTAGGCGACTGCTGTTCATTTCCGAGAGTCCTGGGCCTCGCAGTCGGCGCAGACACAGCGGTACCGCGCCTCTTGTATGCCTGCCGCAGCAGCAGCTGCTGCTGCTGCCGCCGCCGCCCGCCTGGCAGCCGCCGCGGCGCAGTGCGGCGGGCGGCGAGCCTGCGAGAAGTCGCCCGCATGGCCGAGTCGCAAAAAACTCTGCCCGTGCATGACGTCTCCCCACGGACGGCTCGCCCATGCCGGCCCTTGGCTGAGCCTTCCCTTGGCCAACGGCGCGCGCGCGCGGTAAGCGAGCGAGCGAACGGCTCTGCTCAACCCACCCTGCTGCTGCTGGTGCTGCTGGTGCTGCTGGTGCTGCTGGTGCTGGTGCTGCTGGTGCTCCTGCTGCTGCACCCTGGCCGCTCCTTGAGCAGCGCGAGGCCTGCGAACCCGCACCGACTCCCGCCGCATCGCCTTATCCACCCTCCGAGTTGCCCTTTGCGGCCGCCGCTAGCGCTGCAACCAGAGCTCACCACCACCTCTCTACTTAACGCTTTGTCATGGCATGGGCGAGATCCCCGCCGCCCCGCGCTCGACGGCTGCTGTCTCGGCGTCCGCCTTGGGAGGGCATGGCTGCCCTTTCCGTCAGCCCTCGCCTGCGCGCCCCGTCACACGCCCATGGTGGTGGGGTCACAGTGGCTTGACACTGACAGCATCGATCGTGCTTCTGGCCTGCATCAGCCATCGCATCTGTCCTGCCCCGCCTATCACCAACTCGCCGTGACGGCATCCGACGGCGCCCTTTCCACGCCCCAGCGGTGCATGACCTTGGATAACAAGAAGATCGCGATCATAAGCACTAAATCCTACCCGGATCTACCCTTTAACGGAACTGCGTGCATGTTCTAGCACAAATGCATCTAGCTGCCGGTGGGCGCAGTCCTGTCGCCCGAAAAGACCTGCACAGGCTGACGGCTATTCATGAATCAAGACCCTGCGTCTAATATAGAGAAGCTTTGCACCGAAGCGATTGCCGCTGCCGATTCAGACGCATCTGATATACCGAACGCCAAGCCGTCTCTCTTGCCTCTTCGCACTGGTTTCACGATTGGCACAAGAAGCTCAGCGCTGGCGTTGAGTGCATGATATCTGGCTTCCCCGCTCGGTCGCTCGCTGCCCTTAAACCTTTTTGTATCGCGGTAGGACCCTGGTAGGAGTTATCTCCTTGCTCTCTGCCCGGCCGCACAACCTCATCACATGCACCCGGTCCTCTCTTCCTCTGCACAAAAAGTCATCCACCATTTTCCAGGTTGATGGTCTTGTACCACCGTCATCATCGTGTGCAACGCTCAGCGCCATCTCCACCATCCCGTTTCCAGGGACTCTTCCACGCCCTGGTTCCCGTATCATCCGCTGCAACGGGCCGTCTGCGCCGTTGGGTTCGCGTCATTTGTGTCTCACTTCCTCAAAAGCACGTGGGCCGCTTTTCTCGTCAGAAGCCACATCACTTCTCTTCTGCCTTGGAAGCTACCATCACCAGACTTCCTCTCTAAACACCTCGCCGTCACGTGTGTCCATCTCTGGTCAGTCATGGCTCGCTCAAAACTCCCGTCGCCCGCGCCGTTCGTCGCCATGTTGGACAAACGCCAGTCTGGCTGTCAAGCTGTCGAAAAGGCTCTCAGCTCGCAAAGCAAGGATCTCGATTGTGAAACGATCTTTGCGCATTCCTGGAAAATTTAACCGCTCATCATCTAAAGCCATGGGCGACGTGCTGGCGCTTGCTGGTGCGAAAAACTGAAGGAGGCACAGGTGGCGCATGCGGCGTACCTGGATAGCAACCTGCATCTCCAAGCCGTGGGATTTAAGCTTGCTGCTAGCTTCCGCGAGCTTCAAGCTTGGAAAATCAGCCGCTCCCTCGAACCTGCTTATCGCCTCCCAGGCTGAGTATTCCATCCGCAAATTACCATTGCCGAAAGTTGTTGGTAGAACCATCCACACCTCAGCTTGCTCCACCCCAAGAAACATCTGTATCACATGTAATTGGAAAGGCCAAGACATAATTCAACTAGATCAGGCAAACGAGGTCAGACCAGCTTCACTTCCAACCACCTGTGCGGCTGCAGCTAAGCTCATAACATACTGACTGTGCTGACAGGACAATATTCTGGATCAGGGGCCCTGTCTCGAATTGAGGCGCCTCGGACATTGTACTTGCTTTTTACTCTTTTTGTGCTCGACCGAACAGCAAGCAGGCCAGGGCCACAAGCTTCTCATACCCAGACTTTGGCCGCGGCACTTGCTAGCGTCTCAGCCAATCCACGTAAGAGGGCGTGTGATTGTCACTTTGGGCTCTACAGTAGCTTTTTCGCCGCCATTGCGAATTCCAAGATATTCCCCAACGAGAACCGAAGCCAGTTACGGGGCCAATTTCCCACGAAATATCAAAACTCTCTCATCTATCCATCCACCATGTCAACACCTACCTCACAAACTCACTCTTCTGTCCACCACGAACGAAGCCTCGCTACGACCACTTCCCGCCATTCACGCCGCTCGCCGACTTTCCTCACCCTCCCGCTAGAAATTCACCTTCTCATCGCGGCTGCTCTCTCCTTCCCATCGTACTTGTCACTCCGGCTCACCCACCCACACCTCTACCACGCTCTTGCCGCACCCGCTCACCCGAAACCGCTCCGACGCCTCGACCAATGCACCCGCACCGCCATCCGGACCTATCTCGCGCCATACCTCACTCTGCACCGCCCTCATCAGCTCTCGTCAGAGGCCCCGGCGCACAAGAGCTCCCTCGAAACCACCACGACCCATCCCTTACGCGCAGGACAGCAGCCCTCCGGACAAATGCAACAGCGCTGCGCCCTTTGCGGAAACCTCTATCCCCTGCGCCTGTTCAAGAGCGCTGCGAGTCCGGCATGCTCGACGCAGGACCTCAGCCCCGTTCGCAGGGATCCGAGCGCGGAGGCTCAAGCCGGTCAGGAGGCGGTGGACCATGGAAGGGAGAGGAGAGATGCTCTGGCAAGAATGCGACGGGGTCAACCGGACTGGGATGTCGTTGAACTTCCGCAGAGGGTGTGCTGTTGGCATGTCGGGAGATTGACGAGGGTCGAGAGGGAGAATGATGAATTGGAGGCTGTTGAGGGAAGTGGTGGGAAGGGGAACGCTAAGGAAAGTGGGGATAGAAAATTCATGCCAGGTAGGAGGACGAGGCCTGGCACCTGGATAAGCCGGATCGAGCAATTGTGCATGCATTGCGGCGCTATACAAGCATGGCGTCCATGCCATTGTCAATGTCAGAGTTGCAGTATCAGGCCTGCCAGGGTGTACACACGCTATGCGAAGCAGGACTGGAGTTGTGGGGGGTTCGTGTTCTGGCGTGATGATGTGGGCAACCTGTGGGTGAGGGAGACTATTGTTGTCGCTGCTACAGATGGTATGATATCCGAGTTCATTTCCGTAAGCGTTGACCTCACAATATAAGCTGACTAGAGTATAACAGTCACCGAGAGCAGAACCACTTATGTGGACAAACTCGTCATATATGAATAATAACAAGAGATTGCCAAAAATAGGGTTCGTCGACCCTCATCAATTCTTTTTTTCACCAACGAGGCCAAGTCTCTCATATCGTCTCTAGTCATCACGCAGTAACGGAAAAACCTAGGGGTATAGTCATCACCATCCAAAAACCTGATACTCTCCAAAATCAGGCTGCGGAACGCATTCAGCCGGTCTTTCATGCCAGCATGGATACCTTCTTTTCATCGTTAAACCTCCACTCTCTGATCGGACCTTGCGCCTCCTTAAGCCCCGCCCCGCTCCTCTCCACGTCGTGACCGTTGTGCCTACTCTCTTTCAGCGACCTGGCGTACTCGCGGACGCGCAGCGCAACACTCCACTGCGCTACCCCACTTGCGACAGCGAGGAAAGCAGCAACGCCCATCAAAGTGTTCATGACGACGAAACAGCGGTCGGGACTGGGGCCGGACTTGTTCGAGCGAGCAGCAGGCAAACTGGGGCTCGTGGGCGGACGGAACGGGTTGGGGAAATCCGAAGGCTCGCAAAGAGTGCCGGGCAGGCTGGTCAGGAAGGCGCAGAAAATGACGCGCGGTATCGTCATGAGGATCGCATCGAGGAGAACATGGTTTGCAAAAATGTCGACGAGGGACTGGGATTGCTGTGGGTCGCGAAAATCAACCGTTAGCTGTGCGATTTGAAGTGTGGTGGCCGCCTCGGCCGAATGCGTCGAAGCAAGGGCCTTCACTGGTGACGTACCTTGATCGTGCCAACCAAACCAAGCAGGCAGAGCATAGCAGCGACGGAGAAGTAGAGGACCAGACTCTCGCCGATGCCCGAGGGCAGTTCATGGTAGAGACAAGCTATGCAGAGGAGGAAGGTGGCATTGTAGAGCAGCATAAAGGCGCTGAAGGCCAGCGTGATTCGGCTGTTTCAGGCAGCAAGCAGTTAGCCCTGTTGTATTGTATGTCTTCATGTGCGCGCGTGCTCTACTTGACCCCGCGCACTAGGCAGGGACAACAGAAGCAAAGTCGATTGTACATACCGTCTACCTGAGTCGTCGGCAGCCATGGCGAGCGGCGGTGGTGGTGGTGGTGGTGGTGGTGGTGGTGTTGAAGGTGTATGTCAGCGGCAGGGTAGGGATGGTCCGGAGCTGCTGGATGCGGAAGCTGTGGGCGGCGGACGTGGCGTCGGCTTGGCTCTCTCGCCCCTCCTCGAGCGCGCGCAGGGCTGGGCGTAGGGAAGAGCGGCAGGGGACAGCTTGGAGTCGAGTGGAAGTCGGAGGAGGGAGTAGGACCAGAAGAAGTAGCAGAGGAGCGAGAGGAAAAGGCGGAGGTAGCTCGTGTGAGCTCATCGTGATCCACCATTCATTCCTAACGCTGCAAGAGCACAGACCCGGCACTCCCGCGCAGCCGCCGCCGACGAACGACGCAAGAGACGGCGAGTCGCACACGCGATCCCTCGCTGGCTCTATCCGCGACAGATCTCCGCCTTGCTTCGCCGTCACCGTCACCTGCCTGCCCTGCGGTCCCGGCGCGCTCGTCCTCCCGCTCGGGTCCGCGTCGGAGACACAGCGAGCATTGCTGCCCCCGCAATAATGCCTGCATTCCTGCCCGCCGCTGGCCGCCGTTTCAGCCATTTCTTCAAGAATTCTCTGCTCCTCTGCGCCGCCGTCAGCACCAACAGCAGCAGCAAGCGCGGTTGTCGTTGATTAGAAATGGGAAGGGCAGAAACGTTGTGCTAGCGCGCGCCACTCATCGGGCGTGCGAGAGGCTCCTGCATGCCAGGCCAGCCGCCAACACGCCCACCGTCGACTCTCCATGACCTCATTGGGACTTCTTTCTGCACCTTCCGCACCAGCGACTCGGGCCCAACGCCAAAAGGGCTACCGTGCGCCGGTCGCGCCAGCGCACGTCCATCTCCCGGCACGCCGCGGACGTCCGCTCATCAGATTTTCCCAGACCTCATCGCGCCCGCTTCAGCTGTTCCTGCGATCTCGACCGCCCTCATTTTCGACTTCCATGCTTCCGTTGTCGCCGACGGGCCGCCATGCTATATTGCTACCCTGATCATGACTCTGACACCGCTGTGCTGCCTCCCGAGACATCCTTTGTTCACTTCACAATACTCCCGTGCCTTCCCCAGCCTGTACTACACGTCAATGGCCTCCATCGCCCGTTCAGCCTTGCCCTCGCAATCGATAAGCCTCTCCGCTTGCCAAAACACGCCGCAAACGCGACTTCGGCCGCCTAACTCCATTAAACCCGAGTGCGAATAAGAATCACCACACCCACCCAAGCTACCAAGCCCGCCGAGCGGTCCCTTTCCCATGCTTAGCGAAACCGCTTGCTTCTCTCTCTTGTCTGGGCCCGCTCGGATCTCGGGATGCAACAATGCCCGTCCCCACCATCCCTGTTCTTTCCGAACCCGTGAGCAGCTCGAAGACCCAAACCCTTGCAACACTCTGCATGTTCTTGATCGACCGAGAACGACGACGAAAGTGCCCAAAAAGGGCCCGCGCGGGCCCTCTACCCTCGCCAAGCCGGCAAGTCGGTAGCCGTAGTGCGGTAATAGGCCAAGGTTGTTATCCTATCGAAATATCGGCCCATTCGCTGTTTCGCATGCATGCATCGACGACATCTCTTTGCTGACCGGACGAGTTCTCGCGGCTGTATATCATGCTGACAAGAGGATTTTCTTCTCTTGCGCATCGGTAAGCACGCGATCACCGTCTTGTCAGCGTACAATCCCCACCTCGCTCCCACAAAGATGACATGCGACAATGCTGTTCTCAATCTCTGATGAGACGGCGGAAAGCGGAGTCTTTTATTGATAAGAGAAAAACAGGGCCTCGATGATCGATGCCCGCACCTGACCGGTTTTCTTGCAGGCCGCATATCACCGGTTTCCCGCCCCCAGCGCTTTGGCAGCACGCTGGCCACCGCAACGGGAGCCAAAACGTACGGTGTGTGTGCTGGCTGCGTCTCTCTTCTGCGGAGGCGACGACGAGCAAAAAGCGTCATTAGAGGTGGTGATGTTGGAGCTCGCAGCACTGCCCAGTCCTGTTGGAGTCTAGCAATCCTTGCGCAGTTCTTTTAGCAGTCGCCCGCCAACGTTCATTGCTTTCGGCAGCAGAGATGATTCTCACATGCGGTGCATCTCTACCAACAAGCGGTGGCGGCGCTTCACTTGCCCGCAACGACAGTGCCCAAATACAAAGGAGATAGCGTTATTCCCGGCTTCGCGGGCCACACTAGGTAGAGTAAACCTGAGGGCCCGGCTCCGTCCACGCTGCTGTCGGTCCAGCTTCATCCACAAAATTGTCCTTCCGACCTAACTTCTAGAGCGGCGCGGGACGTGGAGTCTCTGCGTTCAGCGTCTAGGAGGAGCCACATGCCAAATCACAGCTTTTACGCATGCGTCAATGCCGCCGTACTGACCACAAATGCCCGACATCCCGGCTGAACCGGGGAAACGCGCCGAGCAAATGCGGGGGGACCCCCGTATGCATGTTGATCATCTGCACATGAAAGGCGCATCATACCCTTTTCTGATTTTCGTGAAGGTTGCGTCCTAAGGTTTGGTGGAACTCTTTTCCTTCTCTCCGCAGATGATCTATAGGTTCCGTCCAGATATGCTTGAAGCAACCTACCGACCAACAAACGCATGACGCGGCACAAGGCACGAAGACGTCAGGTGCAGTCAAAGCCATACTGCTGGTGCTTTTGCCCCTGTCCTTCCATGAGAATAACTGCTCTTCTGTTTGCAGGGTGCGTTTGCCGGTACTGGAGCGCTCCCATTCATATATCCACCTATGGCGCTAACTAACGTGTCAAGGCCGCGTGTTTGTCGGGAGGAGGCTAGTCCAGTAAAAGTTTTGAGTTTGACCGTCAGATGCGGATATAGTCTCGCTCCGTGTTTCGGCTGCGATCTGAAATGCAAGTATTGTATCAGCACCATATGGGCTGTTCCATATGAGCAGTTCTGGCGCCATTATTCCGGGGTATCTTTGGGTTAGGCATTACTATCTCAAAGTATCAGTTTGATTCTCTTGTGTGGTTTGGGGATGCCATTGAAGGGGAGAGCGGAGCGGGAGGCATGTCCAGGCTGTGCGTCATTATTATTATTATTATTATTATTATTGTAAATGACAGGTTAAGCGTCAATAACACAAATTGCGGCCTGCAACGGTTTCTCCTGCTTCTTCTGGAGCCTCCTTCGCCTTGCAGGTCTCAATGGCCAACTCATGGATTTATCAACTGAGAGGTACTTGAACGAAAATGTGAGTCTAACAGCACCCTCGCAGTCGAAGCCTTCTCCCGCGCTATACATCAAACAGCACGTCCCATGTACAGACGGTGAATATTGATGCAGCGTAAAACCAGATTGCATATCTAGACCACTCACCTCCACATCGACTTGGCCCTTGTTCGCTTATCTGTCCTTATTCATCAACGTATCTCGTTTCACATAGGCAAACCTGGAGCCATCTCCCTTTGCTGTGCCTGCAGCACGCCCCTCCACATACCTGAAGCCATCGGCGGCACCGAGCGCACCAATAACGGTCTAACGATCATGCGCTGGTAGTTGAAATCCTCCTTGGGATTAAAAAGATTCGAAAAGCGCACCCGTAATACTGTAATGTGCAAAGAGGATCGCCGCCGATCGCTGTACTGGCTTGGCACGTTTGCAGAGGGACAAGCTGTCGTGGTATGCGACTCCCCCCGGAGTTGTTTCGGCATGCGAGTGAACGTTTTTCTCAGGCGCGGCGAAAAATCACTGCCGGTCTGAGCAGCTCATGCTATGATCGAAGACCGACTCTGAAAGGATTAGGTGGCACGTTTCGATCTGCACGTGTGCAATTGAGATACTGTTTAGGACCCTTGGTCAAAAGTATCTACAAAGAGGTGGCAACAACGTTCTATCTTCGCGAACCTCTAGGAATCTTGCGCACCAAAACTTTAACCACAATGACTGGAGTCTTTAATCTTTTCGCTCTGTTCCGGTTAACCGTTGCATCATGATCGATCCATTCTCAGACTGCAAGTTTTCCCCAATTTCCACGTCCGTGGAAACCCCGCTCGATGGACCATTTGTAGCCTTATGCAACTCGGCTTTCCGGTCCTCATCATCTTCGGGCGTGCCGTCTCTGCAAGCCCAGGCATCAACATATCTCAGCGTCTCCCGATTCCAGATCTTCTTCATGACTGTAAGCCGTACAGGGACGAGCAGAATGATGATAATTGGAAAAGCGGGTCCGGCCCTCGTCAGTGTGACGATGAAGATAATCACAGTGAGGATGATTTGCGTCAGGGTGTATAGGTGAACAGGGACGTAGTTCTTGATGGTTTGGGGGAGTTTAGGGAGTTCGGACGGCGGCGTCAGCAGGTAGAAAGTACGATAGAGGATGGGACTAAGTGGCATCAGCGCAAAATTAGACATCCATGGCCCTTCGATGACTTACTTGACGGAGAGACTCTGTTCACCCATGAACAAGAACAGACCAGCTAACACACTGGTAGGTGTCAACCCAAGTACGTGCATCAACGGCGGGCTAACAAAAGCCAGAATGCCAGCTGCGTGCAAGAAATGGCTCCATCGTTGCTCGTAGACGCGGCGTGACACACCAACTTCAGCCGTCGCCTGCCCTTCAGATGTCGTCCTCTGGATGGTCTCTCGATAATCATGCATCAAGCTCTCTGAGTGCAGAGGGGCCTGCGGAAGGAGGCCGTTCGCCGGAGGAATGCCCAGAATACCGCAGATGGCCGTAGTAGTCCCGAGTAAAGCAATATCCCAGGCGAAGCCACCGGGTTTCCGAGTCCCATAGCGACTTATGGTACAGATAATGCTGCTGACTTCGTGATCAAAGAAGAAAAGGACGGTGATGATTGCACCCGGGATCAAGGCAGCAAAAATCCACTCAATAGAGAGCTCCCAGAACCTTACGAAGAAGGCAGTCCGCTCAGGGCTACTGGGCTGGAAGGACTTGCTGACATGCAGGGTGTCTTTGTCAAGGTTCGCAAGCTCGCCCACGTGCGGTATTCCGATGAAAAAGATGATGCTGATGGCAGCGGCATATTCGGAAAGTCCCATCCGGATGTAGCGGTGGAACAACGGTTTCCATTTCTCAGCCGACGCCAAGAAAATGGCCAGCAAGCACGTGCCAATGCAGCCGATGATTGCGTACAGGAAGGCGGCGAAAGACAGGCGCGAATGGGCCCGCTCTAGCTCCTGGATGGCCTTGTGGAAATAAATTATGCTATTCAGCAAGGAAAAGATTTCGGTGGAGAAGGTGGTAACGTAGCGCATGGTATAGTCATGAGCGTTGAAAATGGCTAGGAGATAGTGCATCCAGCAGGCATGTATGAGCGCCCAGGCCATAAAGGGCAAGAAGGGTATCTAGCAGGTTAGGACGGGAATTAGAGTTAAGGCGGATGAACCTACATGAAACGAGGAGATGCATAACGAGTAGATGTTCTCTGCCAAGATGGAAAAAGGACCGGTGACGCCCAATATGGTAAGAGGCTGGATGGAGAAGCTGCAAGTGCTGGGTCAGCGACGCTTCAAGGCTGTGTCTGGTGGATCGGCGGGGTTGCACACAGGGAGAAAATGATGCCACAGAGGCCTGTGCTAAAGACGACTTCAATGGTTCCCCAGTTCTCGCCCGTCAGCTCGTACAGATCACTGGCAAAGGTGATGCCGGGAAGCAGGTTAGTGAAGAAGACATAGACAGCGCTTGCGAAAACGAGCTGGTTGAAGATGGACCAGTCGGAGGCGTAACGTGTTGCAAGGTTTGACCAGTCCTGGCGCAGCAGGCGGAAGGGCCTCAGAGCGCCGTCCGGGGCCAAGACGCTACCCTTTCCCCTGGACATGGTGTGCAAATGAGGGACCTGGGCTGTCTGACGCCAGAGGGCCGGGTCGGAGTGTGAGGCTCTCGAGATCTGGAGTCTCTGGCATTTTAAAAGGCAGGGAATGGAGCCTGGCCGTATTCAAGGGTGGGACGGGCAGCCCGAGGCCAGTGACGTCTGCCCGCGGCGCCCACGACGCCTTCGCCCGACGCCCGCCCATGCCCAGAGCTTCTCCCACCCACGCGTCCGCGCCCACGCTTCCCTCTCTCGCCCGCCCATTCGTTCACCGCACCCCCCGCGCTCCTTGGCGCTGTCCCGCCGCGCCCGCCGTGTTTTTTTCTCTGCTCCAACGCGCCGCCCGTACGCTTGGCAACGCCGCGACACACGCAGCTCAACACACAGCTAAGATGCGGCTCAGCCATAGGTGCAATACACCCCACACGCCATGGCCTCCAGTTTCGTGCCACGGGCCGTCTTCCCGGTCCTCGACTCGCTACCGCGCTCCTACTTTCTTGGGCATCACCGCTCCGGCTTGACGAAGATGAAGTCCATGCTCTCGCGCATCGACCTGATCATCGAGTGTCGCGACTATCGCGTGCCCCTCACCTCCACGAATCCCATGTTCGAAGAGAGCCTGGCCGGCCGCGAGCGACTCATTGTCTACACTAAGAAGGACCTAGGCCGATCCGGCTCCGAACAGGACCAGCAGGTATCTCGAGCATCTGCCCTCACCCACACCGCTGGGCTCAGCAGCTAATACGGGGTACGCCCTGCAGCGCGAGCAGATCATCCGTCAATGGCACGCTCCCTCCCAAGTCTACTTCTCCGATCACCGCGACAAGACTGATGTACGCCGAATACTCAAGTTTGCCAAAGACTACGCCGCGCGCTCCGTCTCATTAATAGGTTTTCGCATGATGGTGGTTGGCATGCCAAATGTTGGCAAGTCCTCTCTCCTCAATGCTCTACGCCTCGCAGGAACGGGCAAGGGCAAAGCTGCGAACACAGGCGCACAGCCAGGCATCACCCGGAAAATTGGATCGGGCGTCAAGATAATAGAGGGTGAGGCTGGCACCGAGGGCGTGTACTTGGTTGACACACCTGGTGTTTTTGTGCCATATGTGCCCGATGCCGATGCCATGCTCAAGCTCGCGCTTTGTGGTAGTGTGAAGGATACTGTCATTGCACCAGTCACCCTCGCCGACTATCTCCTATTCCACGTCAATCTCGTTGATCCTACACTGTACGCAGAATACCACGAGCCGACAAACGACGTCGTCCCCTTGCTCGAAGCTGTGGCAATGAAGACGGGCAGGCTAGGTGTAGGCGGCATACCAGATACAGAGGCTGCTGCCCTCTGGGTGATTCAACGATGGCGCACTGGTCATTTTGGACATTTCATGCTGGACAACGTCACTCCAAATGCACTCAGTGAGCATCGTGCAACAAGAGACCAGCAGGAACCGAGTATGAATCAAGTCAGGAAGGCCGATAAAGAGCGCAGAAAGGCCGAGGCACGACGCATTCGAGCTCTCTAGAAGGGGTTCCAGAACCCGATGGAGTGTCAACACATTATCCCACCATGTAGAAGCATCACTTTATAAGCAAGTAGATAAGTTATTAATAAATTACTTAGGCTAATTTCTTCACCTACAAGAAACCAGAGGCCCCCTGCTCACGAGCGCCATCTGCGTTAGTCCTCTCGGTTCTGCAGCGCCATCATACTATATAAAAGAAAGCCTACAGGACCATGAGATCCAATGATAGTATGTCTTTGCAAGGCGGGAGCAGTAAGTCAAAAAAAAATAAAAACAATGTTAAAAGAAAGCCTCGTGTCTGGTCTCTACCAAAAACTTCAACTCGAAAGAGCACGTTCTCCACTGTAGCTCAAAAGAGTATGTTCTCTACTGGCGGCCCATCCTCTTCCGGCCCACACACAAGAAGCCCTTCCTCCCATCTCTCGACCTTACCTGCGATGATCTCAGAGGTTTAATAGTCCAGTAAACCGCCATAGTGCTCGCTGACAGTTATAGTCGGCGATACTTGGGCAAATAGGCCACCCAGTTACGTCATGCATCTCGCAAGTGACGTTGGCAGTGATGGTCTGTTTCAGCAAAAGCGCGGCCCAGTAGCATTCCCGCGCAACAAGCATGCACAAGGCCAGTTTGTTGTCCTGCCCCGGCCCGTACCGACAATACTCTTCCCTGCTGGCGCACGAGTCCCACATCTCCTTCTGGCGCGTGCAGTGCTGAGTGTCGGCACCGCCAAAGCAAGTCTGGAAAGAGACCTCGCATGTGTAACGGCAGTCGACGTTGGCGTGCCAGTGCTGGGCTGTGGCGGTGCACTGGACTTCGGTGTCGACGTTAACGGTGAGGTTGATTTTGGCGGCGGCACGGCAGAATATCTCCCGGGCGATGCATGCCATGCAGTCGGCGAACATATCTTGGCAGGTGTTGCGGTACTCTTGACCACTGCTGTGGTCCATGCATTTCAGGTCGCGCGCGCCGCGCAGTGGGTGAGGTGGAAGCCGCGGGCCATGAAGGTGCGAGGGGTGAGGAGGAGGTAGCAGAACTCGCAGACACCCTTGCAAAACGACCTGTCAAGTTTTTGAATACAATATTTTCTTCCTCAGGAGTTGGCTCCGGTCTCCAGGACTCAAGGATTTCTAAAGGGAGCGAGATTCAGTGTCTTGCATGTTAGGATAAGAGCAGAACCCGAGCATATATCGAGCTGTATGGGCTATTCCTCATCAGACAGCTGCGCGCAAGAATAGGTTTTGATTAGCATCAGTGCATCGGGGAGGTCAAAAGTGGTCAACTCAAGATATGCCGCAGGAGCCTGTAGGTTATCTATATTCCAGAGCTTCTCCATCTGCAGGCTTCGAAGGTCGGTTCCGGAAGCATTCACATGGGCAACAAGAAGACAAAAATAGACTTTGGAGCATTAAGTTGTTGTGGAGCTTTTTCTGATGCCAAAGGTGTGCCGTGGAAGTAGCTCCATCCACCTGGTTGGAATCTAGTTGCAGTTTTGCGATGGTACCCCTTGAACCGAGTAATTGGGACTCCGAGAAAACGATAACAAGGTGAAACAATCACAAATAGACAAATAACTGGTATATTTGACTACGTCCATGGGAACTGGTACGCTAGGAAGGCATGACCCCGGTTCGAGAAACATTCTAACACAGAGCGGGGAAAAAGTGGAAGGAGGGGAGGAAAAGAGTTCGAACAATACGTACCAAATGTTGAGGTCTTCAGCTCGCTACAAACAACGGTGAACTATCTTTGTTGTTGCCAAAGGCCAACGCACGAGTCCCGCTCGATCCACGCGGCAGGAATCTGTCCCGACAGATTAAGGGTAAGCAAGCTTTCGAAGCAGAGCCGCCAGATGAAGATGCGCAGCTAGGAGCCGATCAATCCCATTAGCCAGATAGTGTGTGATAAGATCGATGCTGCCGTGCATGAGGTGTCTAGGCGGACCACAGTGGCGGAGACTGGACGGAGAAAGACCAGCAACCGGTAAATCCTTCAGGAACGGACCAGAAAGAGCGCCACAGGCAAAAGAAAGATAGAAAATAAAATAAAAAAAAACCATGTAGCCTGGCTTGTCTCGGCATCGCCGGGGCCAGTGTGATAACATAGGGCGGGATCGATTGGCAAGGCGCAATGTCCTCCTTGGCAACAGTCAGCTGGACGGCGTATCTGATGACGCTCCCTCCCGGACGGCGCAGCGCTAAACTCTAAGGCTACTTCAACCAGCTTGCCCAGAAACCGAATCCATGGCACAGCCCGAGCACCGGAGGATTGACTCGAGTGGCCACCATGCTGATGAAGCCA